>OZ016502.1:42142056-42167056 GCA_963966595.1 Physocephala rufipes | reverse complement strand
TTGCGCAGACCATCAGATGGCTAGGATACGGGTTGAAAGTTATATTCGTCTATTAAACATATTGAATACCCTTTTCGAGCTCACAAAATTTAAGGGGATACAATAGTATTTCTGCAAAATGTTATCGCTGGTAACTTGTTTGTATTAATTGAGTCCATTTCTGGCGAGTTAACTTCTTAATTAAAAGAACCTAAAAGTACAACAAAGCTTATCTTCATTATCAACTCGGCAAAATGCACAATTGGTTCGACCAGGAATGCAGCCAAGGTGGTAGAATTGGTGGTGATTAGAAATTACATTGAGGAATGTATCAAAAATTCAACAACCAGGATAGGATGTCCCTTTTATAATTCAGCAATCCTTTCATAATTCAGATTCATAAAAGACAAAATCTCAGAGTTTTTGAAAAGTTGTTTCTGTTCTGAAGTTCCTTGAAGTACATGAAGCACTGCCATGAGGAACCGCTGGCGATTAATTCTCCCTTTAATAAGGAGAAACGGGTGTAATATGTGAAAAGCATCAATTGGTTTGTTAGAGTCGGCAAACAAGTGTTCTGAATTGACGAGAATTGGCCAAGAATCGAATCTCGATAAATTAGGTAATTCTTTCGTTCCGTGGGTCGAACGTACAATTATCGATGCTATTGGTGCGCAAGGAATAACGAAAATGGACCGGAAAAGGGGTCTCTAGAGTCGGCAGTGGTAATGAATGGGTCTAGGGCGTATTAAGCAAATGACATTAATTGGGATTAGGACTTAGTAATTGAGTGCGATAGTGCACCAGGCTCCTTTCTTATTACATCCAACGCAGCTCTGCTGCGATTGGAGCATTATTCTCCCATGCCGAATCCGCTTGAAAATATATGAAACAAAATTAAGGCGAAGAGAAACATGGATGTACCAATAACCACCGCAGTAGGCGTAGTAGAACGAGTGCAGTGCTTGGAAAGGGTGATAGATTCAGCAAAACGTTCAATAACGGTTTCAGATTGTGCGATTCCGTTCATCATTCGGCCACTTTCCACAAAATTGCAATTACCATAGAGGATATGGCGGTTGGCATGCAATTTTTATGTTAATACAATTAGAAAATCTCAATTTCAATTGTTCTTTCCTCAATTACATTTGACGAATTCGCATTTACAATTGGAAATGGCGTAGTTTTTGTTACTTAATTTCAATGAATAAAAATATTATCACTGCAAAGAAAAACGAACTACCAAATTAGTTTTTCTATGTAAAGCAATAACAGCAAATTAGCTCCACCAAAATTTCTGGGTCTAATTTGATCCAAAAGTCAATCAAATATAAATTTTGTCCTCTGAACCACCCTCTAAATGTCACTATTCTCGTTTTATTCCATAGAGGTTATGTGCTTATGTTTATGCTTGCCATCTCATTAATATTAGAAAGAAAGAGCTGTACTGCCAGGTTATAAGGCCGTACGTTCGCTCTTTTTCGAACATGAAACACGACTGTCAAAACCCCAAGTTATATGCAGTTCGTGTCGTTGTGAGAATTCTCCCCTGCAATATCGAAATCATTTTGATATTTTCTTAAGCTTCGAAAAATTCGCTTTGGTAATCCATTAATTGCAAACTGGTTAACGCACTCTACTAATTTTTTTGGAACTTTCAAATAATTGTAAGAATTGTTTTAAGTCAAACCAATAAGCAGACCTGTCAAAAAGTGTGAATTTTCTATGAATGCCTCTGTTGATTTCCCATTAAAATCCGACAAAACACTACATAATTATTAATAATAATTCTTACATTTTTCTTACTTTATTTTCTATTCTTACATATATTTTTTAATATTTGAGCTAAAGAAATCCAAAAAATTTTTAAAATATAAAATTCATTATAAAAATATGGTTCGGCGAGAATATGGTTCGGCGAGATCGGCAGCATCAATAGCAAATGAGCCCCCTGCAACCCGAAATGTTTCGAAAATGTAAAGAAATGCGAAAACGTACGACTTCTCAGGGCTTTATATTATGCTGCTAATTGATTCGTTGCGTTCCTGTGACCAAAAGTGATCCTTATCAGGATCAATGGCGATGAGAATGCAGCTAGTGCGAGTATTATTTTTAGAAAGGACTTACTTTCTCTTTCCCTTCTTCACTACCTAATTGTAACGAGTCTAACCTTACTCTCGTTCTCCGAGAGGATATGCACATCCCCTGATATTAAAATAACATTTTTACTGTTTCTCGGAAGCTCGTTTAACGAAACGGTCAGCTGCTGCTGGCATTGCTGCTTCCATTGGCGCATGCAGCAAACGATATAGTGATTCCGTTGAGCTATTATTGGAAAGCAGGAAATGGGGTTGTTTTATAAAGGTTCCTATAAAACTATATTAAATAAGCCTTGGCGCAATTTGCAAATATTCAATTTTGTTTTACTTAAGACGTTGCAGTGCTTTGATTTATTTCATTATCACAGTTACACCTCGATAATCTGATCCTCTGTTAGCCGTCATAATCTTTTATCCAAAATTCTATTTTCTGGCACCAGTTGTTCGAAAATACACAAAATTATTATTAATAGTAGGCATCACATTTGGCTACTATTTTTTTTTTTTGAGTTAAGTTTTAATATTGCTTATGAAATTTTTGGAATATTTTTCAACTTTTTCCCACAGTAGTTATGAAATTGAGGAATGGAAAACTGGATACGGATATGAAATGGACGAATATGATATATTCTTTGTAATGTGCACACAAAAATTAACACACAAATAGTACAACGGTCTATTTGGCGCTCTGGCAAAGCGTGTCCAGGCAATGTTTGTTTGAAGTCACTACTCGGAAAATCTACTAATTCTTCTACTAATACATGCTCCAAACTTTACCACTCCTATTCTATATCTACGAAATTTCGTGCTATTAGGAATTAAGCATAGGCTTAGTATTTGATAGTTTTATAAGGACAATAAAAAGCAATAAATATAAATTTTGAAATATAAAAGACAATAAAAGTAGGAACGCTAAATTCGGTCTGGCCGAAGTCAATATGCCCTACACCCGTAACAAAAAATTATAGTCTGATCCTAGTAATCACTGGGTGCTGTACGCCCCTTTCAATATTACATTTATCTTTTATACCCTATACTCGAAAGGATAGGGTATATTCACTTATATCATTCGTTTGCAACGCGTTAAGGGGGGGGGAGTGACCGGTATTTAAATGTCTATACATTTATAGAATCTATAAAGAAAAGAGGCATGTAATATTAAAAGGGGCGTGTCCCGCAGTTCGATTATTAGGAGAAGATTATAGGCTTTTGTTACGGGTTGGGAGTACATAAACTTTGGGTGGTCCGAAATTTGTGTTCTTACTTATTCCTAATTATTTTAGATCTACTAGCTCGTTTTCAACTCTTGTCAAGAAGTCCACACGCGAAGGGGGGCGTGAACCGTCTTTTTTTTGGAGTGATAATATCTAATATGGACATCTCGGTGGTAAAATTTCAGCTTCAAAACATGTAGAATTTCAGAAATATGCGTCATGACTAAGAAGCTTCAAAGTGTTGTCATAGTCATTTTGCTCTCTCATTTAGGACTTGGTAGAGTTTATAATTCTACAAGAGTTAATTCTATTGGTGACAATTATGCTGAAGGGGAGGATAGAGAAAGTAAAATTGGACGCATTTATGAAGGCCAACCAGCCTATCCTGGTTAGTTTAAATTTATGGCATTCCTCGAAATATGTGCCTTGGATGAAGATCCGTCGTGCCATAGTTGCGCTGGCGCAGTAATTGCACGCAGTTGGGTTTTGACAGCCGCGCACTGTGTTGATCTAGCCTCGTGGGTAATAAACGCAAATATAAATACTTCTTCTTTATAGGGTATTAGTTACGATTAATTTGTTATAGAGATTTTGCAATTGAGGAACATATACCTCACAGTAACGTAGACGATGCTCACATCGAATTATGAAAATGAAACAGCCATTATCATGAGCTGGGGTCTAAATGGCAATACACCATAGAGAACAGATAATTTATATTGGACGACTGTTTCAATTGTTAGCAATTTAGTCTGTAGGCAATTCGTACCCGATATTGATGACAATGAGATTTGTGCCTCTATGGAATGGCCGTATGGATCTCCATATCTAGGCGATTCTGGAGGCCCACTAGTGTTTCATGGCTATCTGATTGGAGTATTTTCTGCAAATATGAACTTAAACTGTGAAACCTGGCGTCACTCTATATTCATGAAAATTACGTCGTATTATCCATGGCTGACCGAAGTAACCGGTATTGTGTTTAATTTCTGTTTTAACTTAAGTTTTTTGTTTTTACGGATCGTATTCTGATATGTTTCTTCATTAATAAAAGGTGTCTAAAGTTTATGCATAAATTAAATATTTATCAATACACCTGTAATGTAAATTTTGTGGTCTGACCCTCAGCGGGCGCTGCACACTTCATACGCTTTTCTTGATTAATTTTGGTCTACTAACACGTCTTCAACACAACATTTTCTAAGAGTCCCCACAGAGGGATCGTCCCTTGCAAATTTTTTTATAATGGTAACATATCGATGTGTAGTTAGTACTTTTTTGAGTACACTTTTTTGGAGACTTTTAAAAATAGACTTGCTATATAATCTCGAGTACGCTTTGCTATCAGAATGGAGACTAAAGCGCTTGAGACTCAACTATTGGTTTATGTCTTTGATATATTTTAATTATAGTCATGTATTGTTTTCTTGTGTAGACGACAGATGGAGCTCTGTTTGCATTTTTCGGATTGATGAAACAATTATTAAGTAAATTTTGTATCTCACATTTGTCTAAAATTATATCGTACAGCTTTAGGTTTCCTATTTTAATCCACAGCATTTCTACACCAATACTAGCTCTAAGTAGGTCGTTTTCGCGTAATAGCGATCTAAACCAAAGTAAAGGTCTTGTTTTGATTTTTTGTTCCTTCATTTCTCCAGAAATCTATGAACTTGGTTCATTGCAGTAAAAAAATTTTATCCATGTTGTGTTCTTACATAATTTTAAATAACTTTAAAAACATTTCAGAGTAATCATGACTCCATAATGAGCAGTTATAAGTAATATTTCACGGCGCCTTTATATGCATTCCAAAGTCTACTTCTTAAATGTTAAAATAGCAGACCATGCATCCGATCCTATGAAAATAGCTCCTGACTATAACTCAACTGCAGCACAGCCAAGTGCACCATTCAAATATACAAAACACTGCATACTTTTTGGCTGTTATTTTTGGAGAAATGTGATTCAGTACTTACAGACTACAATATTATGGTACAGCATATTTTGAATTTGCAAAAAATTTTCCAGAGTTATTCGAATGAAATTATTCTACAACATAGAAGCAGATCTCACCTAACATCTCACCTTTATTCACACTATTGAGTGTGTACTAACAGATTGGCAGATATACATTCTTTTTTGTCAGGAAAAATTTATATTTGGAAAACCGTTAGAAGACAATCAATAGTGTGAATACAGGGTGCTAGGTGAGACCTTCCTCTATGTTGTAGGAGAATTTAATTCGAATAACTCTGGACACTTTTTGCAAATTCAAAATATGTTGGACCATAATATTGTATTCTGTAAGAACTGAATCACATTTCTCCAGAGATAACAGCCAAAAAGTATGCAGTGTTTGTATACTTGGGTGTGCTGCAGTTGAGTATGATTGCATGGCCTGCTCTTTAATTTTTAAGATGCAGAGTTTGGAATGCATATAAAGGCGCCGTGAAATATTACGTTTGGCTGCTCATTATGGAGTCATGATTACTCTGAAATGTTTTTAAAGTTATTTAATATTATATAAGAACACAACATGGATAATTTTTTTTTGCTGCAATGAACCAAGTTCAAGTCAACACAATGCCTTTACCTTAGTTTAGATCGCTATTCCGAGAAAACACACTACTTAGAGTTAGTATATCGGTGTTGAAATGCTGTGGGTTAAAATAGGAAATATATAACTGTAAGATATACTAAATTACACGCACAAAGTCACGTATTGATAAAGAATTTAATATATCTTTAATTTTTTAAATGTGGGTATTTTTCTATTTTTATAATAACTGATTTAGGTAAAAAGCATACGCTCGTGACATTCGCAATAAAATATACTATTCGACCATTTAAGCAAATAAAATGTGTGTGCCTTATGCAATAAAAATCGAACCGGGTTGGTGTCAAGGGTAATATTTTCTTTTATTTAACGATTACATTTCTTGCAAGCATGACAACCCTTTTTCTCCCCAATTTGCGTCTTATTTAGACATTTTCGAATTTGGTTCTTTAAAAAAGTGGACAAACTAGTGACAATATCACATACCAGCATCTCAGTTAATTTCATCTTGAAAACTTATATAGAAACTGAGAATGCGGCCTTTGAGAGGGGATTCTTTATAAAAGGTAAGCGCAGGATCAGCACCCTATTTACCCTATTTTCAATCCCGAACAGAGTATGATGGCAATGAATATTCATGCCGCATTTTATGCCTACACAAAAAGAATGCCTACACAGAACCTGAATGTCCGACGAGCTACAATGGGTTTTAAAACAAATTCTTTAGAAGGTCAAATGTTAATGTTGAAATATTGGGAAAATTTATTTTTTAGCCTACACCCGAGAGGATAACGTATATTCACTTCTTTGGTTTGTAACGCATTAAAGGTGGCGTGACTTTTTGTGTAGGCATACTTTACGCCTACACAAAAAGTCACGCCACCTTTAATGCGTTACAAACCAAAGAAGTGAATATACGCTATCCTCTCGGGTGTAGGCTAAAAAATAAATTTTCCCAATATTTCAACATTAACATTTGACCTTCTAAAGAATTTGTTTTAAAACCCATTGTAGCTCGTCGGACATTCAGGTTCTGTGACGATTCTTCGAGTTAAGAATTTGAAGGAATTGTGAAAAAATGTTAATCGAAAGGTTAAATATGCTGAGTAATAAATTGGAGCTAATAAGTGAGAAATATCAAAAAATTAAAAAAAACATGAACAATATTGTCAAACTCGAACATTTAATTATGAGTAACTACAATATACGATAATATGGCATAATTATATCAGCGAAATAATATTATTTATGGATAATAAAACTTTAATCAATTTATATTTCTACAATAAAGTGCGTTCAAAAGTTGTTCAAAATACGATTACGTTACCATCACTAGAATGTTTCGAGGCCTCAATAAAAGCTTCAATATGGCTATTAGTTTGCCAGAGCACATTGAAGTTAAAAAAAGTTGCTTATCTAGCTTTAAAATGGAATTTTATATGCTTATCATGCGTATAAGTGGTGCGGTTTGAAGTTCCTTTAGATAATGTAACTGATAGGAACTTTTATGAACGTTATAAGCAAAGCTATTGCTTTTGTAGAGTACAGTCACTAAGTCTCCATAGTCTACCTCACATGCAGAATCTCCACGGTTCACTATCGCCAATTACAAAAGCTCTAACATACAAAACCTCCAGTAAAAATCTCCAAACACTAAATCAAAAAAAATTTTCATACTTAAATGAATTATATCCAGACAGTATTGCATGGTTTATGACCTATAGTCTCGGTAGTCCCGAAAGGTTTTACTACAGAAACATCATACATCTCAGGAATATCTCTGCAAATAACGAAAGCCGTTGCCGTCCTTGCCACGGCCGAGGGTAATCGCGTGCAGTAATTTCGGCTGCAAAAGAACCGCATGCACCGAAGTTGGTCTTTCGCCAATTGAGGGTTATGAGCTTTGCCCCGGCCGGAGGCCATTACATACAAATCACCACATACTAAATAACTCGTAGTACAAGCTGACGTATAGTGTACGCGATGTAAACATTATATAAAAATAAATATCAAATCAGTTTTTGTCCTGAAGAATTGATAGTGTCCTGTTTCTATGTCTGCTTATTACATTAATAATTTTTTATTAATGCCGTCTTTGATTTATACATTTTTTCATCAGTTACTCGCATCTCTGATTCAATTTTCTCGTAACCGCACATTCTTAGCGATGTCTAAAGTAGAGAAAATTTAGATTAGCGCGAGTGTCCTATCTCCTTATCTCTGGTCTAAAGATTAGCATCTGGTCTGCACTATTTTTCCTTCAAATGACTTGACCACCTCGAATGAAAACAGTGCAAAGAATTTTAGCGAAATTTCCGACACTATTCAGTCGTTATAAACCCATCACTGACATCTATTTGAAGGTGTATATAAGATTTCTGAAAAGTGAATTCCTTGACGTTGAAAAATAAAGTAATGTTAGTGAAAACGATTCGAAAATTGTGTGAAATGTAATGAAATTGTTAAGAATCTACAACTTCTTCTACATTACATTCACGTATAATATAATACAAATGAATATTACGCATTACATATATTATAATTAAAAAAATAGAAGACAAACGTTTTTAAAGGATTGAGTATCGTAGATTAATATCGTTGCTTGCCTAATTCACTCCCAATTGCCTCTAATTGCGGATCAGATGTGGAGTAAGCAAAAGCAAAGAATAAAGTTTTATTACGGTCTTTACATTAGTTCTTACCTACGGTATGATATGAATGTATGATATGAATGTATATGATAATGAATGACTCACTATATGTATGAGCGTAGGAACCAGTCTAAAAGAACGTTCTTAATAAACAGTAAATATTAGAAAACTAAGAAAATAAGAATGCAAAAAATATTTTCTTGTAGTGTCATTTTACCTTATTTTCAATGAATCCAGATATATATCACTATTGCGAACTAAGTTTTAATACTGCTTATGAAGTGTTTGGAATATTTCTCAACGTTTTGCTTACAGTAGTAATGAATTTGAGGAATGGATATCTGATACGGATATGAAAAGGCCGAATATGATATATTCTTTATAATGTGCACAGAAATAATAAACATGAAAATAGTAAATGGACCATTGGGGCTCAGGCAAAGTGTGTTTAGACAAGGTTTGTTTGAAGCCATTAATCGAAAAATCATCTGAAAGCTAGTTAGGACATGACTGGTGGCAAACAAAATTCACAGAAGGCAGCAAGAAAGATATATGTCAAAATCAAGGCTATATAAAACTGGAGGTCCAAACGATGTTAAAGCAATGAAATTCTAGTTACCCATTTTTTGACTACTATGTCTTCCCGATGTTTAAAACATTTTGCTAAAGTTGACCATGTTCTCCTACTGAATGAGTTATATTTGTTTCATACGTTTCTGGTCCCCTAACTGCGAAATTATCTTTTTTATTTATCTCTGTTACCCTAATTTTTTTATTACTTACTTCAATCACTTAACAATTGCGCGACACGTAAGTTCTTCTACTGATATATGTTCCAAATTTTATCACTCCTTTTTTGTTCACGATTTAAGCATAGGTTTAGTATTTTATAGCACTAAGTTCTATCAAGGCAATAAATGACAAGTGAAAATGCTAACTTCGGTTTGGCTGAAGTTTGTATGTCCTACACCCGCCATAGAAATTTATGGGCTGATCTTAATTATCACTGGGTGTTACACGTCGCTCTTAATATTACATTTTTCTTTTATGACCTACACCTGAAAGGTTAGGGTACATGTGCTTATTATAATATTATATAATACAGACACCTGTAAAATTTCAGCTTCAGAACTTATATCGAAACTGAGAAATCGGCCTTTAAAAGGAATTTTGTGGGCACAAAAGTAGGCGTAGCCTATGATGACAATGAATATTCAAGCCATATTTTATGCCGATACATTCCTCGACGGCCATCGTGATTTCCACAGACAGACTGTGAGACAGCCGAACGGCTAAGGTTAATTCGATTCGTAAGGCTATTTTGAGCAGCAATATGTACAGTTTTGTATATCTGCCACGCTTCCTTTAGTGCGTTACAAACGAAAGCACAATGTGAATATGTCCTTTCCCATCGGGTGTAGGGTATAAATAAAAAATGCAATAAATAAATAAAAGTAAAATATTTTCATATCGGACTTATTAAGTTTATGGAGGGAGATTTCTTCGTATAAATGGAGTGAAAGGCTTTCAGTTTTCCAGTCTTCAAGTAATTATTCAACATCCGTCATGACTAAGAAGCTTGAAAGTGTTGTCATAGTCATTTTGCTCTCTCATTTAGGACTTGGTAGAGTTTATAATTCTACAAGAGTTAATTATATTGGGGACAATCATGCTGAAAGGGAGGATAGAGAAAGTAAAATTGGACGCATTTATCAAGGTCAGATAGCCTATCCCGGTCAGTTCAAATTTATGGCATTCCTCAAAATTCATGTCATGTTCGATGGCGAGGTGCACCCTTTCGTTTGCGGAGCTACAATAATTGCACGCAGCTGGGTTTTGACAGCTGCGCACTGTGTTGATCTAGCCCCGTGAGTAATAAACGCAAACGAAAATAGTTCTTCTTATTTATAGGTTATTAAATACGATTAATTTGCTTTAGCAATACTGCAATTGCAGTGTATGTTGGTGACAGCAACGTGCGTGGTGCCTCGGCCACATACATACTTGACCGAACCAAGATATTTTTACATCCAGGATGGAATTGGACAGCTAGGAAAAATGACCTTGCTTTACTTTCTATACCACATATTGTGATCTGTGAAAATGTTGGATGGATAAAAACGCCCCATACTTACCCTGCGCCGCCGAATTTTGAAAATGAAGCAGGCATTATCATGGGTTGGGGTCAAAAAGGAAATACACCATCGAGAGCAGATAATTTATATTGGACGACTGTTTCAATTCTTAACAATTCAGTCTGTAAGGAAATCGTACCCGGTTTTGATGACAATGAGATTTGTGCTTCGACGGAATGGCCAAATGGAGCTCCATGTCAAGGCGATTCTGGAGGCCCACTAGTTTTAAATGGTCAATTGATTGGAGTATTATCGGCAGGTGCGGACCTTAACTGTGAAAGCAAACCTGCCGCTATATTCATGAAAATTACGTCATATTATTCATGGCTGACCGAAGTAACCGGTATTGTGTTTGTTTAATTTCTGTTCTAATTTAAGTCTTTCCTTTTTGCGGATCGTATTCTGGTATGTTTCTTCATTAATAAAAAATGTCTAAAGTTTATGCATAAATTATTTTATTTATTAATAAATCCTTTAACCGGGAAATACATTCCGCTCAATTCGTTTCACGATCACTTTCTTCCTCATAATTGTAAGGAATATAACGTTGTTCGAAATAAACACTAAGATATAATGGATAAAAACTACATAAAACCAAGTCATATTTCCTTGAGAAAAATGTCGTTATTCTCATTTATTTCCCATTTGTTACATATCACGGCGTTGAAGCAAAAGCCGAAGTTGCCGAAGCCGACAATTACGAAGGTATAAAAATGTTTCGATTGAGAAAATAATATTAACCCAAATATAATAATTAAATATTATCATTAATAAAATTATCGACTACGATATATACATACATTTTATAATTAACAAGTAAAAATGCATCGATCTGGCCGAAGTTTATATGCCTTACAAATGTAATATAAATTTGCAATTTGACTCTCAGTGGGCGGTACGTACCCACGTATATATATATATATATATATATATATATATATATATATATATATATATATATATATATATATATATATATATATATATATATATATATATATATATATATATATATATATATATATATATATATATATATATATATATATATATATATATATATATATATATATATATATATATATATATATATATATATATATATATATATATATATATATATATATATATATATATATATATATATATATATATATATATATATATATATATATATATATATATATATATATATATATATATATATATATATATATATATATATATATATATATATATATATATATATATATATATATATATATATATATATATATATATATATATATATATATATATATATATATATATATATATATATGTATATATATATATATATATATATATATATATATATATATATATATATATATATATATATATATATATATATATATATATATATATATATATATATATATATATATATATATATATATATTATATATATATATATATATATATATATATATATATATATATATATATATATATATATGTATATATATATATATATATATATATATATATATATATATATATATATATATATATATATATATATATATATATATATATATATATATATATATATATATATATATATATATATATATATATATATATATATATATATATATATATATATATATATATATATATATATATATATATATATATATATATATATATATATATATATATATATATATATATATATATATATATATATATATATATATATATATATATATATATATATATATATATATATATATATATATATATATATATATATATATATATATATATATATATATATATATATATATATATATATATATATATATATATATATATATATATATATATATATATATATATATATATATATATATATATATATATATATATATATATATATATATATATATATATATATATATATATATATATATATATATATATATATATATATATATATATATATATATATATATATATATATATATATATATATATATATATATATATATATATATATATATATATATATATTATATATATATATATATATATATATATATATATATATATATATATATATATATATATATATATATATATATATATATATATATATATATATATATATATATATATATATATATATATATATATATATATATATATATATATATATTATATATATATATATATATATATATATATATATATATATATATATATATATATATATATATATATATATATATATATATATATATATATATATATATATATATATATATATATATATATATATATATATATATATATATATATATATATATATATATATATATATATATATATATATATATATATATATATATATATATATATATATATATATATATATATATATATATATATATATATATATATATATATATATATATATATATATATATATATATATATATATATATATATATATATATATATATATATATATATATATATATATATATATATATATATATATATATATATATATATATATATATATATATATATATATATATATATATATATATATATATATATATATATATATATATATATATATATATATATATATATATATATATATATATATATATATATATATATATATATATATATATATATATATATATATATATATATATATATATATATATATATATATATATATATATATATATATATATATATATATATATATATATATATATATATATATATATATATATATATATATATATATATATATATATATATATATATATATATATATTATATATATATATATATATATATATATATATATATATATATATATATATATATATATATATATATATATATATATATATATATATATATATATATATATATAATATATATATATATATATATATATATATATATATATATATATATATATATATATATATATATATATATATATATATATATATATATATATATATATATATATATATATATATATATATATATATATATATATATATATATATATATATATATATATATATATATATATATATATATATATATATATATATATATATATATATATATATATATATATATATATATATATATATATATATATATATATATATATATATATATATATATATATATATATATATATATATATATATATATATATATATATATATATATATATATATATATATATATATATATATATATATATATATATATATATATATATATATATATATATATATATATATATATATATATATATATATATATATATTATATATATATATATATATATATATATATATATATATATATATATATATATATATATATATATATATATATATATATATATATATATATATATATATATATATATATATATATATATATATATATATATATATATATATATATATATATATATATATATATATATATATATATATATATATATATATATATATATATATATATATATATATATATATATATATATATATATATATATATATATATATATATATATATATATATATATATATATATATATATATATATATATATATATATATATATATATATATATATATATATATATATATATATATATATATATATATATATATATATATATATATATATATATATATATATATATATATATATATATATATATATATATATATATATATATATATATATATATATATATATATATATATATATATATATATATATATATATATATATATATATATATATATATATATATATATATATATATATATATATATATATATATATATATATATATATATATATATATATATATATATATATATATATATATATATATATATATATATATATATATATATATATATATAAAGTCCTCTTTCAATCCTCGATCTCTAAGTTATTATATTAGTTATCAAGCTGTATATATATAACTACTGTGACGGTATTAGATATTATCACTTTACAATAAGGGGCGCGTATCTCCCCTTTACCATGTGTGTACTTTTTTGACAGAGAGAGTGATGAAGATGTGTTAGTCGATCTGAATTAAGCAGGAAAAGAATATACCTGCCAACCCTCCTTTTATGTGTTACAAACGGAAGAAATAAGTGGATATACCGTATCCATTCGTATGTAGGGTATAAAAATAAATGTTTCCCAATATCTTAGCAACGAGATTCGAACATTGAAAAAATAGGCTCACATGAAAATTCGTTTGAAAATGGATTGGAGTTTATCGGACTTTTAAGTTCTTTGAGGATTCTTTGTGTTAAGAATTCGAAGGAATTGTGAAAAGATATTAATCAAAAAATTAAAAATGCTGAGTAATATATGACAGTCAATAAATGAGAAATATCAAAAAATTAAAAAAAAACATGAACAATTTTGCCAAACTCGAACATTTAATTATGAGTAACTACAATATACGATAATATGGCATAATAATATCAGCGAAATAATATTATTTATGGATAATAAAACTTTAATCAATTTATATTTCTACAATAAAGTGCGTTCAAAAGTTGTTCAAAATACGATTACGTTACCATCACTAGAGTGTTTCGAGGCCTCAATAAAAGCTTCAATATGGCTATTAGTTTTGCCAGAGCACATTGAAGTTAAAAAAAGTTGCTTATCTAGCTTTAAAATGGAATTTCATATGCTTATCTTGCGTATAAGTGGTGCGGTTTGAAGTTCCTTTAGATAATATAACTGATAGGAACTTTTATTAATGTTACAAAAAAGCTATTGCTTTTTTAGAGTACAGTCACTAGTCTCCAGACACATAATCTCCCCCACATGCAGAATCTCCACGGTTCACAATCGCTAATTACAAACGTCCTAACTTACAAAACTGTAAGACAAGAGACCTCCAAATAAAAATCTCCTATAGTCCTATATAGACCTATAGACCTATAGTCTCGGTAGTCGCGAAAGGTTTTATTACAGAAACATCATACACCTCAGGAATGTCTCCGTGAATAACGAAAACCGTTGCCGTCCTTGCCACGGCCGAGGGTAATCGCGTGCAGTAATTTCGGCTGCAAAAGAACCGCATGCACCGAAGTTGGTCTTTTGAGGGTTGGCCAACTGGGGGTTATGAGCTTTGCCCCGGCCGGAGGCCCTTACATACAAATCATCACATACTAATGACTCGTGGTACAAGCTGACGTATAGTGTACGCGATGTAAACAATATATAAAAATAAATATCAAATCAGTTTTTGTCCTGAAGAATTGATAGTGTCCTGTTTCTATGTCTGCTTATTACTTTAATAATTTTTTATTATTGCCGTCTTTGATTTATACATTTTTTCATCAGTTACTCGCATCTCTGATTCAATTTTCTCGTAACCGCACATTCTTAGCGATGTCTAAAGTAGAGAAAATTTAGATTAGCGCGAGTGTCCTATCTCCTTATCTCTGGTCTAAAGATTAGCATCTGGTCTGCACTATTTTTCCTTCAAATGACTTGACCACCTCAAAAGAAAACAGTGCAAAGAATTTTAGCGAAATTTCCAACAACGGAACTTGTTCGTATATATACTTTGACACTCCGGCAACGTGTGTCACTAGAGGCTTCCGGCACTATTCAGTCGCTATAAACCCATCACTGACATCTATTTGATGTCAGATATCAAACATCAAATCAGTGTATATCAGATTTCTGAAAAGTGAATTCCTTGACGTTGAAAAATAAAGTAGTGTTAGTGAAAACGGTTCGAAAATTCTCAGAAACTGAAAAATTGGCCCTTAAGTGAGGATTTTACAGAAAAATAGGCGTGGCACACGTCTGATTTACTCCATTTTCCACTCCAAAAAACCTATGATAGCAATGAATATCCGCACAAATTTTATGTATATATTTCCCTCCATTCGACAGACAGACAAACAAGCATAGAGACGGACGGACACGGCTAATTAGTAGTTAAGTGCAAATATACTTCAAGTTCAACAAAATATTTGCTTCATAAATATTTGCTTAAATAAATACTAGTTTAATAGCGATGTAATGAAATTGTTAAGAACCTACAACTTCTTCTATATTACATTCACGTATAATATAATACAAATGAATATTACGCATTACATATATTATAATTAAAAAAATAGAAGGCAAACGCTTTTAAAGAATTGAGTACCGTAGATTAATATCCTTGCTTGCCTAATTCACTCCCAATTGCCTCTAATTGCGGATCAGATGTGGAGTACGCAAAAGCAAATAATAAAGTTTTATTACGGTCTTTAGATTAGTTCTTACCTACGGTATGATATGAATGATATGATATGAGTATGATATGAATGTATGATACGAATGATATATGATAATGAATGACTCACTATATGTATGAGCGTAGGAACCAGTTTAAGAGAACGTTCTTAATAAACGGAAAATATAAATAAATATTTTCTTGTAGTGTCATTTTACTTTATTTTCAATAAATCCGGATATATATCACTATTGCGAATTAAGTTTTAATACTGCTTATGAAATGTTTGGAATATTTCTCAACGTTCTCCTTACAGCAGTTATGAAATTGAGGAATGGATATCTGATACGGATATGAAAAGGCCGAATATGATATATTCTTTATAATGTGCACAGAAAGAATAAACATGAAAATAGTAAATGGACCATTGGGGCTCAGGCAAAGTGTGTTTAGACAAAGTTTGTTTGAAGCCATTAATCGAAAAATCATCTGAAGGCTAGTTAGGACATGACTGGTGGCAAACAAAATTCACAGAAGGCAGCAAGAAAGATATATGTCAAAATCAAGGCTATATAAAACTGGAGGTCCAAACGATGTTAAAGCAATGAAATTCTGGTTACCCATTTTTTGACTACTATGTCTTCCCGATGTTTAAAACATTTTGCTAAAGTTGACCATGTTCTCCGACTGAATGAGTTATATTTGTTTCATACGTTTCTGGTCCCCTAACTGCGAAATTATCTTTTTTATTTATCTCTGTTACCCTAATTTTTTTATTACTTACTTCAATCACTTAACAATTGCGCGACACGTAAGTTCTTCTACTGATATATGTTCCAAATTTTATCACTCCTTTTTTGTTCACGATTTAAGCATAGGTTTAGTATTTTATAGCACTAAGTTCTATCAAGGCAATAAATGACAAGTGAAAATGCTAACTTCGGTTTGGCCGAAGTTTGTATGTCCTACACCCGCCATAGAAATTTATGGGCTGATCTTAATTATCACTGGGTGTTACACGTCGCTTTTAATATTACATTTTTCTTTTATGACCTGCACCTGAAAGGTTAGGGTACATGTGCTTATTCCTTCCATTTGCAACGCGTTAAAGGGGCGTGGCTGCTATTGAAATGTATGTGTATTTATAGAATATATATATATATATATATATATATATATATATATATATATATATATATATATATATATATATATATATATATATATATATATATATATATATATATATATATATATATATATATATATATATATATATATATATATTGTAACGAATTCGAAATGATGGTAGAATTCCCAGATGGTAATTACACGGCGGCGCCAGAACGTCCACAGCGCATAATAAGGCATAGACAAAATTCGCGGAAGGACAGCAATCAAAATATTGGAATTTCCACACCAGATAATTACGCGGATACGCAGATGTTTACGCGCTAATTATTCAGAGCCGAAGGACAGTTGGCAATTAAGGAAACTGCATTTAGTAATGGAAGCCGAACGCCTATAAATAGCAAACGAGCATCTCATCGAGAGCAGTGATATTCCAGACTTTGTGAAGAACATAGCAGTGAAACTCTAGACTTTGTAAAAAGAACGTAGCGGTAATATTCTGATCCTTGTAAAGAACGTGGTAGAGAAATTCTGTTCCGTGAAGAACATACAAGTGAAAAATTGTATAAAGTGCTTGATTGAAATCAAATAAATAAACCTCAAATTAAAGCTAGAAGAATCCGCGTATTTTTGTGAGGGATTATCGGCAATCCAGCGATCGGGCCCCGAAAATAATCAAGGGGAAGTGTGTGTCCAGTTACGAAGAAGAAACACACGTAACAATTGGTGTCAGAAGTGGGATTGCCAATTAATCCCAAACATGGTGAAGTTTGCCGATTTAAAAATACCTCAGCTAAAGAGCGAGCTGGAGTCTCGCGGATTGCCTATAGCAGGTAATAAAACAGACCTGCAGTTACGCTTACGAAATGCAATGGAGAGTGAAGGCATCAATGTGGATGGATACGAGTTTTCTTTCGAAGTCTCATCAAAAGTGGAGGAGCAGTCCGTAGAACAGCAGACATCTTCATTCGATATGAATATGCTTTTGACAGCTATGGCACGAATGCAGGAGCAAACTTCCACCCGCATGGAGCAGCAGCTGGCACAAAACACCTCTCAATTGCTGGAGCAAATTTCCACACGCATGGAGCAGTTGGCACATAATACCTCGAAACTACAGGAGCAACTATTACGCATCGAGGGAAATTCTGGCCAATTACAGGCCAGACAAGATGTCTTGGAGAACGAATTTCGCAGACTGGAATCGGAGCTTGCGCGACTGGAAGGTCATATCCATGAAAAACAGTTAAGTGGACCAGATGCAGCTACCAGTGCTACGAAATTGAAAGCGCCCACATTTGACGGAACAGTACCGTTCAAAATTTTCAAACTACAATTCGAAACAACAGCAGGAACTAATCACTGGTCTACGGCAGAGAAAGTTGCAGCATTGGTAGTATCACTAAAAGGTCCCGCCGCTGAAGTGTTACAAACAGTTCCTGAAAATGAACGTGGTAATTACGACGCGTTAATGGCAGCAATCGAACGGCGTTATGGCAGCGACCATAGGCAACAAATATTCCAAATGGAGTTAATGAATCGCCAGCAAAGGGCTAACGAGTCGCTGCAAGAATACGCGACAGAGATAGAGCGCCTCGCACATTTGGCCAACGCAGATGCCCCAGCAGAAGTAATCGAATTACTTAAAACTCAGGCATTCATGAATGGAATACGGGATACGGATACCAAACGTGCAGTTTACTCCACGCCAAAGAAAACATTCGCCGAAACAGTAACGTTGGCCTTGACACAAGAAACAGCCGGACTTCTCAGCAAGCAGGCGCACAAAGTACACCGGCTGGAGGTCGGACCAAGTGAATCTCTGGAAAAGACCATGAGGGATCTTATGCAAACTATTTCGCAATTAGTCTCGCGCAAAGATAAGAAAATTAAATGCTACAGGTGCGGAAAAATAGGACATATCGCACGGAATTGTAATGCTGCTGGAAAGAGAAATGAAAATCCAGGAAAGAGAACCGCCGAAGATACAAATGGTGCTGGCGAAAATAAGAAGCCGTTAAACTAAAACGGACCAGTTCAAAGGGGCACGAGCTGGTTCCCACTACTGATGGCCCCACAGTATCCGTCTCACAAATACATCGAGGAAGCAATAATTTAACCGTGAACGGGACTATTAGTGGACGATCGCGGATCTTTACCATGGATACTGGTGCAACTCATTCCATCGTTCGATCGGACCTAGCAGGAGATAATATCGAGTCGCTGATTGGATGTAAACTGCGAACAGCTACAGGAGAAGAAGCTGCGCTCTCTGGGAAAGTGGTGTGTACCGTTCAGATAGGAACGCTAGAAGTGATTCACACTTTCTTGGTGGCAGAGATAATGGACGAAGTCATAATCGGCGTGGACTTTATGTTGGCCCATGGTCTTACCTTAGATTTGAGAAGAAGAATGCTTACGTGCCAGAACATGGAAATACCGCTTAACACTGGATATGAGCAGCCACAAATCAGGAATGCGAGCGTAAGCCACCGTCAACAGATCCCACCACAGTGCGAAGCAATCCTGTGGGCATACGCCGAAGGAAATTGTGGGACAAACCAGCTGTGGGTAGTAGAACCATCAGATCAGACGAGGAATATATTGGTTGGACGAACACTAGTACAAATGAAAAAGGATAAGCGGATCCCAAATCGAGTAATGAACGAGTTCAAATCGCCGATCACTTTGGACAAGGGAGCAATAATCGGACAATGCCAAGCTGTGGAGGCTGTGGTGAGCTGCGACAATAAACAGCAGGATTATAGCAAGGAGGTGCGAAAAGGAAGCTTGGAAACTTCAATAATGAGAAGCTGGCTCGATGAGTTGAGTGGTCCAGAAAGGGCAAAAGCGAGACGACTGCTGGAGAAATACAGCTCAGTGTTTGCCAATAACGGCAATAAACTGGGGAGAACCTCCATCGTAAAGCATCGGATAGACACTGGCGACGCAAGACCAATTCAGCAGGCGCCACGCAGAGTTCCGCTAGCAAAACGAGAGGAAGCGGGCCAGATAATCAAGGAAATGTGTAAAGCGGATGTTATTGAACCATCAACAAGCCCATGGAGTTCACCGGTCGTGCTAGTTAAGAAAAAAGATGGAAGCACCCGGTTTTGCGTCGACTACCGGAAATTGAACGATATCACAAAGAAGGATTGCTACCCCTTGCCACGGATAGACGACACCTTAGACACATTAGCTGGAGCAAAATGGTTCTCAACGCTAGATTTGCAAAGTGGCTATTGGCAAGTCGAAATCGAAGAATCCGACCGCGAGAAAACTGCTTTTAGTATCGGAGATGGGTTATGGCAATTCTCAGTGATGCCATTTGGGTTATGCAACGCTCCAGCAACTTTCGAGCGATTAATGGAACACGTGCTCAAAGGACTCCATTGGAAAACATGTTTGGTGTATCTTGACGACATCATCGTCATGGGCCGGAATTTCGATGACCACCTGGAGAATTTGGAGGAAGTTTTTCAACGAATTGCGGCGGCTGGATTACGGCTGAACCCAAAGAAATGCAATCTATTTAAAAGCGATGTGACATACTTGGGCCATAAGATCACAACTGAAGGAATACATACGGAGGAGGACAAAATAAAATGCGTGCGAGATTGGCCTCGACCCACAAATGTGCATGAGGTACGAAGCTTCCTTGGGCTTTGCACGTACTACCGACGTTTTGTGCCCGGATTTGCTAATGTGGCAAGGAGCTTACACAATCTGACAAGGAAAAATTGCAAATTCGCGTGGAGAGAGGAAGAGGAAAATTCTTTTCAGCAGCTGAAGAAATTGCTTTGCACAGCTCCAATATTAGCATACCCAGTTCCCGGCGAGATGTTCATTCTAGACACAGATGCCAGCGCCCATGGAATAGGAGGTGTGCTGTCGCAGACTATAAATGGCCAGGAAAAAGTAATCGGATACTTCAGTCGAGTCCTTGGAAAACCGGAGAGGAACTATTGTGTCACAAGACGAGAACTCTTGGCAGTGGTCGAGTGCGTGAAACATTTTCACAAATACCTCTATGGACAGCATTTCCGCTTGAGGACGGACCACGCAGCACTCAGATGGTTGCTCCAATTCAAAAATCCGGAGGGACAAATTGCACGATGGATAGAAAGGTTGCAGAACTATGATTTCAAAATACAGCATCGGAGAGGTGGGCAACATGGAAACGCTGATGCACTTTCTCGACGTCCATGTGCCCTGGAATGCACTCATTGCTCCAAAGCCGAGAGGAGCGAAGGTATAGTCGACATCCGATTGATGAGTCTACAGCCTGCTGATGAATGGGAGCCCAGCGCGGTCAGGAGGAGCCAGCTGGAGGACGCAGACTTGGTGAAAATAATGGAAGGAAAAGAAATAGACAAGAGGCCGACTAAGGAAGAGATGGCACCAGAAAGCCCGTTGGCCAAAGCATACTGGGCGCAATGGAATAGCCTGAAATTGATCAATGGGGTACTGCACCGAACATGGGAGAGTGAGGATGGAAAACATAGCCGAGATTTAATTGTAATCCCGAAATCCAGGATAGCGACTATTTTAAAGGAGTTCCACAATGGACCAAGTGGAGGTCATCTTGGCGTTACAAAAACCCTGGAAAAGATTAAGCAGCGGTTCTATTGGGTGAACTCTCAGGACTCAGTTGCAGAGTGGATAAAAAACTGTCCGCAATGCATGGCGGCCAAGGGTCCGAAAACAAGGAGTAGAGGAAGACTGCAGCAGTACAATTCGGGATCCCCATTCGAACGCATTTCTATAGATATTGCTGGTCCGTTTCCCACCAGTGATTCAGGAAACAAATATGTGCTGGTGATAATAGACTACTTCAGCAAGTGGCCAGAAGTATATGCAATACCGAATCAAGAGGCAAAAACTGTGGCTGAGACTTTCGTGCAGAACTGGGTCACGCGATTTGGAATACCAATGGAGCTACATTCAGATCAAGGAAGGAACTTTGAGTCTGATATATTTCAAGAGATGTGCTCACTGTTGGGTATAAAGAAGACTCGAACGACAGCCCTACACCCGCAATCGGATGGCATGGTAGAAAGATTTAACCGTACACTGGAAGAACACTTGAGGAAAGTGGTTGGCAAATGTCAGCGGAACTGGGACAAACACATCCAAATGTTTCTACTGGCTTACCGATCGGCAGTCCATGACACTACGGGCCACTCACCAGCAAGGACTATTTTTGGAACAGATTTGCGACTCCCATCGAACCTCAAGTTTGGAAGCATCAATGAACGTTCTGGAAATGGAAGCGACTACTGGAAAACCCTTCAGGACGACATGAATGAAATTCATCAATTAGTAAGGCAGCGAACACAGTTGATGAGCAACAAGATGAAGGATCGTTACGATCAAGCGATGAACTCCAAGGGATTTAAAGAGGGCGAACTTGTGCTACTGTACAATCCGCAACGAAAAAAGGGAAGGTGTCCAAAACTACAAACGTCGTGGGAAGGGTCATACAAGATCGTAAATCGACTGAACGATGTTGTATACCGCATACAATCCTACACGGCGAGGCGAGGGAAAATGAAAATCGTCCATCTCGAGAGATTGGCCCCATACGGATCTGGGAATTTGGTGTCTGATCGGGACGATCAGAATTAAGCGGAGGGCAGTGTAACGAATTCGAAATGATGGTAGAATTCCCAGATGGTAATTACACGGCGGCGCCAGAACGTCCACAGCGCATAATAAGGCATAGACAAAATTCGCGGAAGGACAGCAATCAAAATATTGGAATTTCCACACCAGATAATTACGCGGATACGCAGATGTTTACGCGCTAATTATTCAGAGCCGAAGGACAGTTGGCAATTAAGGAAACTGCATTTAGTAATGGAAGCCGAACGCCTATAAATAGCAAACGAGCATCTCATCGAGAGCAGTGATATTCCAGACTTTGTGAAGAACATAGCAGTGAAACTCTAGACTTTGTAAAAAGAACGTAGCGGTAATATTCTGATCCTTGTAAAGAACGTGGTAGAGAAATTCTGTTCCGTGAAGAACATACAAGTGAAAAATTGTATAAAGTGCTTGATTGAAATCAAATAAATAAACCTCAAATTAAAGCTAGAAGAATCCGCGTATTTTTGTGAGGGATTATCGGCAATCCAGCGATCGGGCCCCGAAAATAATCAAGGGGAAGTGTGTGTCCAGTTACGAAGAAGAAACACACGTAACAATATATATATATATATATATATATATATATATATATATATATATATATATATATATATATATATATATATATATATATATATATATATATATATATATATATATATATATATATATATATATATATATATATATATATATATATATATATATATATATATATATATATATATATATATATATATATATATATATATATATATATATATATATATATATATATATATATATATATATATATATATATATATATATATATATATATATATATATATATATATATATATATATATATATATATATATATATATATATATATATATATATATATATATATATATATATATATATATATATATATATATATATATATATATATATATATATATATATATATATATATATATATATATATATATATATATATATATATATATATATATATATATATATATATATATATATATATATATATATATATATATATATATATATATATATATATATATATATATATATATATATATATATATATATATATATATATATATATATATATATATATATATATATATATATATATATATATATATATATATATATATATATATATATATATATATATATATATATATATATATATATATATATATATATATATATATATATATATATATATATATATATATATATAAGAGAAATGTAATATTAAAA
>OZ016502.1:41973856-42141856 GCA_963966595.1 Physocephala rufipes | reverse complement strand
ATTGTGATCAGCGATACCGTTGGATGGATAAAAACGCCCCCCACTTACCCTGCGCCGCCGAATTTTGAAAATGAAGCAGGCATTATCATGGGTTGGGGTCAAAAAGGAAATACACCATCGAGAGCAGATAATTTATATTGGACGAGTGTTTTAATTCTTAGCAATTCAGTCTGTAAGGAAATCTTACCCGGTTTTGATGACAATGAGATTTGTGCTTCGACGAAATGGCCAAATGGAGCTCCATGTAAAGGCGATTCTGGAGGCCCTAGTCTTAAATGGTCAATTGATTGGAGTATTATCGGCAGGTGCGAACCGTAACTGTGAAAGCAAACCTACCGCTCTATTCATGAAAATTACGTCATATTATTCATGGCTGACCGAAGTAACCGGTATTGTGTTTGTTTAATTTCTGTTCTAATTTAAGTCTTTCCTTTTTGCGGATCGTATTCTGGTATGTTTCTTCATTAATAAAAAATGTCTAAAGTTTATGCATAAATTATTTTATTTATTAATAAATCCTTTAACCGGGAAATACATTCCGCTCAATTCGTTTCACGATCACTTTCTTCTTCATAATTGTAAGGAATATAACGTTGTTCGAAATAAACACTAAGATATAATGGATAAAAACTACATAAAACCAAGCCATATTTCCTTGAGAAAAATGTCGTTATTCTCATTTATTTCCCATTTGTTACATATCACGGCGCTGAAGCAAAAGCCGAAGTTGCCGAAGCCGACAATTACGAAGGTATAAAAATGTTTCGATTGAGAAAATAATATTAACCCAAATATAATAATTAAATATTATCATTAATAAAATTATCGACTACGATATATACATACATTTTATAATTAACAAGTAAAAATGCATCGATCTGGCCGAAGTTTATATGCCTTACAAATGTAATATAAATTTGCAATTTGACTCTCAGTGGGCGGTACGTACCCACGTATATATATATATATATATATATATATATATATATATATATATATATATATATATATATATATATATATATATATATATATATATATATATATATATATATATATATATATATATATATATATATATATATATATATATATATATATATATATATATATATATATATATATATATATATATATATATATATATATATATATATATATATATATATATATATATATATATATATATATATATATATATATATATATATATATATATATATATATATATATATATATATATATATATATATATATATATATATATATATATATATATATATATATATATATATATATATATATATATATATATATATATATATATATATATATATATATATATATATATATATATATATATATATATATATATATATATATATATATATATATATATATATATATATATATATATATATATATATATATATATATATATATATATATATATATATATATATATATATATATATATATATATATATATATATATATATATATATATATATATATATATATATATATATATATATATATATATATATATATATATATATATATATATATATATATATATATATATATATATATATATATATATATATATATATATATATATATATATATATATATATATATATATATATATATATATATATATATATATATATATATATATATATATATATATATATATATATATATATATATATATATATATATATATATATATATATATATATATATATATATATATATATATATATATATATATATATATATATATATATATATATATATATATATATATATATATATATATATATATATATATATATATATATATATATATATATATATATATATATATATATATATATATATATATATATATATATATATATATATATATATATATATATATATATATATATATATATATATATATATATATATATATATATATATATATATATATATATATATATATATATATATATATATATATATATATATATATATATATATATATATATATATATATATATATATATATATATATATATATATATATATATATATATATATATATATATATATATATATATATATATATATATATATAGCCAATATGAAATATTTAGTGTGAGCTTCTGTATGCATGCAGTAACATAGCAATGCAGCTGTCGAGGGGAAAACTTCAACCTCTTCTTTAGAAATAAGCCTTACTTGATCAAAGGTAAATATATTTTATTGAAACTAATAGTATGTTTCTACCGCGAATTAATTCCTTTGGGGTTAACGTACCAATTTATTTACAACACAGACATAATAATTAACGAACATGTCGCAATATCTGAAACTAAAGATATTGTTTTAGAGACATTGCACTTCTATAGATAAAAATTTTTAAAAATAAGTATATCTCAACCATAAAACAAATCGAATTCAGAATTTTTCGTTTCAAGAAAATGTAAATTAAAACAAAACTTCAATTTTCCTCTAATAAAAATAACATTGATACTTCCATAAATTATAATGATAAACAAGTAGTAACGTTAATCTCAGGCTGACCGAAGCTCATATATCGTAAACTCGTATAATAATTGATGCTAATAATTAACATAATCACCAAATAATCGGAATCAGAAACGTGGTGTTAGGACTACACATTTGAACTGTTGAAGTTTATCCTGAAATGACTAATAAATAACCTTCTCCAAACTGAAATAAATACACATTTAAATATCTATAAACTCTGTCTATAATTCATGGAGATTATTGCTGTCAGAGAATAGATTTTGATTGTAAAATATCTTTAATCGAAATTTTATATATAAAAGATTTTGTATAATGAAATTTCTGAAGGAGTATATGAGTGAGCATACTGGTGCTAGTGGCGTAGTAGGGTATACAACATACCATTGTACACAGTATACGAGTGCACATTTCCATTCTGTTTCAAATGTTCATTCTCAATCAAAATTTTAAGGGCGGTTGAACAAAGAAACAGGGTTGGAAACTTCTTGAAATTGATGGAATTCCACTCTTGCTAAGGACTCAAATAAATCTTGGCTTGTCTATGTCATTATTATTATAAATATTATTATTATTATTTTATTATCCAAAATGTTGGACGACTTTTGTTGACAGAACCCACCCATTACTTATTCATTCATTTCAGTTTACATGACTTTGACGCGTTGCTCATTTAGATGATATTCTTACCGCCGTTGTTTTTTATGCTGCCATTGAATTGTGAATCGAGATTAATGTTAATACTCAATGTATTAAAAATGACGATTACGATGAAGATAGTTATAAAGAATCCGATGACGGGGATGATGATGATGACAGTTTTAATAATACTGATGTAATGCTTTCAAAATTGTTCGAAAATTTTTGCAAATCATTACTAGGCTTCAAACCGGTTCTCTGCGCTGCGAAGGGCGATAATTATATAAATGGAAGTGACTGGAAGGCTAAATATATAATTTATAAGACAGGTTGCAGAAAATAGGTGGAGAATATAGAAAAAGATGTATTAATTTATGCTTAATTCGTTTAGGTTACTTTCAGAATTGAAGAATGTATTTCGATATTTTGCTCAAAGTTTTATATCATTGCGGAAATCGATGAGCCGAATAAAAAGGATTTTTGATGGAAAAACCCTGCCCGGAACACGAATATTAGTCTGCTTGTTTTTTTCGTAACTATGTCTGTAAGCGGATATATATACTCTATCTATTTGTGGGTATAACCAATACTCTTGAATGTGAGTATTTTCTCTAATTAGATATAGGTGTAGATTCATTGAACACGCTGCCAACTAGAAACTATTTAATGATTTTCACACAATAGAAGCCGATTTCCAGAATCCAGTCATCCTGTGAATAATTACTGTATTTCTATTCTGATTTTATGATTTAATTTTTATGAGCTAGATAAAATGGATACCATAAATAACAGTTTTTGAAGCGAGGATGTTGAAAGAATATTTCGAGAGTCCGCTAAATAATACTATCAATAACATATTTATATCGATTATCATGCGACTTGGGGGATGTTTGGAATGTACAGTGCCACCGTTATAAATTCCAAAGAACTGCTAATTCTAATTAGCGAATTCTATTACATTTTATGCAAAACTTTTCAACCTATATTCTATATAATTATGTAAGTAAATGTTTTGTATAATATTCGTAAATATCGCAAGGTTCGAAATCTATAAAATAGGATTGCAATTGAAGTCACACAAACAATCAAAGAGATTTAACAAACAATTAAAAATTTATCTAAATTATTTCGCCTGAAAATAATTATATTTCTGTGTTATTTCTGGTTGCGGCCAAAATTTAATAACCACTTTTGAATAAATAAATAAATACAACCGGTTATGTATGTGTTGCCATCTATCAATGTTCAACATTGTGTTTGATATTCTTTTCATACCTAGCACAAAATTTTTTATGATTATTCTTCAAATGCAGAGAAATTTGAAAAATAGCAAGAAATTAAGTGCAGTCGTGGCCACTGTTAAGGACATTTATAAATGGTCTTATTTTATTATATTTCGAAATTTTATTCTTTCGGAAAGTGAAAGAATTATGACCAATAAAAACTTGGTAGCTAAAAAGGATGCCTCAAAAAAAAAAAAAAAAAAAAAAAGCAATGGAAGACAGCAATAATTTGTTATTTTTAATGTTCCTCTGCCAGTTCTTGTTTTGATAATTATAAGAAAATATCAGTTGACGTGAAGCTTACTAAATGCGTGCCTGTCTTTTTTTATCTCATAAAAAATAATTTTAATTAAGCTACCCTTCTCCTTGTCTGATTTATAATGCAGGAAGATGAAATGGGGGGATGTAGAAAAGAAGAATTACCTTCTGAGCGTATCAATGAATGAGGATTTCATGCTAATAGCTCTAAAATCATGAAATACTGCGGGAGTTATAGGAATAAACATTCATTATAACTTGTTTTTATTTTTGGAGCTATAATTGTAAATATGATACTGAATATATTCGAGACACTGAATATATTCACGGCTGTTTGCTAACGAAGATTTCTGTAAGAATTTCGATTGCAATGCATGAATGTGTGTGATTGCGTGTGTTTCGTAACAATCCTTTCTCTATATGACTGAGGTCGTTGCACTTTTCCAGTGTTGGGGAGGTTTGTTATCTTCGGTTTTATTATTTTTGTTGCTTTTGTGGAGCCTTATCGATGATCATTCCTTGTTTGCTTTAAAAAACCAAAGACATGTTCGTATACGTAAGTGTTGTTGTCGTTGTTTTCTGTTTTTATTCAATGACGTTTGTGAGGGGTGGTGACATTGTCACGGGTAGTTATTGTGGTGCTGGCGGCGGTTATTGAAAACTCGTTATAGTACTCTTGTTCTTTACGATCACAATGAATAGCGATAAAAAGAGCACTGTTGGCGTCGTCACAATCCTCATCGAAAACGAATTCAGTAATGTTGAGGACGTCTGCAATTACTAAAATAACAGCGTTGTTCATCTCACTGCCCAAAACTCAGGCTGCTGCATTTGGGGCCATCCGCCAATTTGGCGCCGTGCTTATGGGCCGATTTGCAGTCGAATCTGTCCGTCTGTTCTTTCGCAGCGCACAAGAGCTGACTCTTTTGTTTTCCTCATTGCTTACGATGATGACTGTGTGTGGAATTTAATGAGAAGGAGAGAGAATGTGTGTGTGTGTGTGTCGGTCGATGAATTTATGGAATGAAAGTTGTGTGAATGTGAATCTGAGTACGAGTGAGTGTGAGTGATTGACGTGAAGGTGCTTGAATACGTTTTGTTTGGCTGAGGAAGTTCGCGTATATTGGGTAATGTTTGGAATTCCTTTATAAGAAAGGCGGATGGTGATGATGACGATCATGGTAATAATGATGAAAAGTTATGAGGAATGACTAATGCTTACAAAATCTCCAAAAACTTTTTATTTTAATGAATCCTTGAAAACTGGAAATCTTTTACGCATTCAATCAAACAGCGCGTGAATTGAAGGAATGACTCATTTGGCTTCGACCTAAATAATGATTCTTCCGACTTCAACGCAGACGAAATTTTAAACTGTAAGTCGCGATTATCGATTCTCATCGATTGTTGCAGACCCAGGATTAAGCCTGAAGTTGATCTTTATATTGAATATGTATTAGTTAAATTAACACCTCTTACTACTAAGCATACACAATGTTGGTAAATTGCTGTCTGAAGGACTGAATGAAATAATTTTTGGGGTTAGATTATAAAGAGCGTCCTTTTTACTTTCGCTGAGAGTTAGAGTCTCTGTCTCTAAGTTAATAAATGAGTTCCTAAACTGACTCCAGTAGGAGAATATTTGAATTGATCTGACTAGGTAGCTAAATTTAAAATGAGTTACTTTCTGGGCAAGTCATAGAATATGGAATAATTTCTTTAAAACAAGAAAATTGAAAAAACCAAGGATATACCATTTAGTGTAAGAAAATAAAGATCAATCTTAAGCTCGTTACTCATGAATTCGTCGGAAGATCATGTTGAACTCGGGAGAAGTAATTCGTTAATATTCCATATGGATTTTAGCTTGTTTGTTTCATGGCAAAAAGCTTCCGCTTTTGATATGGACTTCCTTTGATAAACGCAACATATTTAGCAAAGAAGGAGATGCATTTGTTGTTGTTTTGAAAGCAGAAAACAACAGCTTCTAACAATTAAACAAGTAATAATACATGCAATAGAAACATCATAATGCAATCATTTCTGTACGAACGATATATGAATAATTTTACGCATTGTTGTTTGTGGACGCTCAAGATATTGCCTCCATATTCATTCTAATATGAACTATTTTACACAAAAGTTATTGCAAACATTAAATGCACAAATATATACATATGATCTAACTGCATACGTCTACAGAAGGCTAAAAGCGATGTATTCATTTACATACAAATTATGTTCTTTATGGTTATTATTTCAATACTTTTAGCAAACTAAAAAAAATCATGCATGAAATTTTACCATCGAGAATGAAAAATATGTCTGAAAACAAGTTTGTTTATCCGAACGTCGATAAGAATTACTAGCTATCTCTAATTAAAACAAGTGTTGGTAACATTATGGAATACTGCAGAACTTTGAAAACAGTATTACCCGCAATATTAAATTATACGCTTTTGTGATTTCATCTTCTTTGTTTTCACATAATTATTAACAGATTGTTATTGCCAAACTGAGCGTTAATTTTGGCAAACATTAACGTTGTTAAAGATTATTTGTTATTCTCCGAGTAAATGCCGATATTTTACATATGAGGTCAAACAGTGTTTCTCGTTTGAAGCGAAATGCGAAAAGGGGGCAATATTAAACTGTGGAAATTAGGCTCCGAAATAAGTAGTGGTGTCTCTTGGTGACAAATCAGTAATGTCAAGACCTTGAAAGGAAAATAGCAAGAACAGAAGAAAGGAATGTAAGTAAATCTATTTATGTGTAATAATCCAGTAAACTCCATTAACCCACCAGATAAATCCCACTCGCTCGAAATTTTAAAATAACGCTGAGGAAGCATTCGCTTGAAATGCCGTGGAAATGAAGAATATTAATAGTTGGAAGGAACGCGACATTGAATTTTCGTACATATTTTACGAAATGCCACAGCATGCGTAAACCATCCACGAGGGGCGTTGCGATCAATCTTATTCAATAAAATTCAATGGAACATTTGCAGTTTACAAGTTTATATCATATATGTTTGCTCTGCAAAATATATGCCTTTGACATGACATATTGTCATGACACTAGCGCTCAACGGTTTTATATATATTTTGCCAATATAAAACGTTTAGTGTGCGCCTATGCATATATGCGGTAAATAGAAATGTGATTGTCGAGGGTGAATACCCCATACTACTTCCTCTGAAGTACGTCTTTCGTGACCATACGAAATATTGTTTTATTGATATACATAGTACGTCTATCGCGAATTATTTCCTTAATCATTTACGTAATTACCTTAGCTGAATACACCGTAGTATTTAGAGCTATCATTCAGTGCATCGATTTATTTACAACGCAAACACAGTAATTGACGAACTTGTGACAATATTTCAAACTAAAGATATTATTTTAAAAATATTTTCGCTGGTAACCATTTTTTAATCGATTTATAAGAATCAACCTTGGCACCTCGGCTATAAAACTTCATCTTCAACTTAGTAGAGACTTAAAAATGGGGTTCAAGTATTGTACTGTTATCTAATGTAAACTTAATCTTAATGTAGGTTTAATCAACACTACGGAATATCTCTAGAATACAAATTCTTTCCTTTGCAACGAAACTTTAAGTAAATCAAAACAGATGAGTGATATCTAACGCAAACAAATGGTATATCAGTCAGATTCACTTAAAAGATTCAATCCATTCGAATTCGCTCCGCAATTGCATCGAGTAGCAATAATTCATCTAAAATCCGAAAACAATAGAATGGAAGGACATCAAAATAAGGGCATCAAATTCATTAATACATTCGTCGGAATTTGTCGTAGTCGTGCTCAAAACCAGATGTACTGTTTGTTTCGCCCCAATCCAGCTTAATTTATGCCAGTCTTTGAATGAAAAGACAACAAAACTTCTTCTAGTCTAGATATTAAGTTAACCAGCAGTATGTTTCAGACCGCCAGAAGCAGAAGAGATATTGAATATAATCGCGGTTGGTTAAATAAAATCAGAAAACCAGATGAAAATGGTCGTCGCTGTCGAGATTACTCCTATGTGGCCGTATCAATAAATAAACAACAAAATATATTGAAGATACTACTGAAGCAGTTGCCGATCCAAATTGGCTGGATGCAGCATTTCAATTTAACGTAGAGAAAGGAAATATATCAGATGCATTCACCTAGACCGTAATATCCTTATACTAAGGCCGTCGATGTTTGGGCCAGTCCATCCCATGCAATTACGATTGCTGTCACGTTGATCTAGGTGTTCGTAGCTTAGCTCGAAATTCACAGGAGTTGAGTAATTGTTATTGTTATTATTGTACATACTAACCTGCCTATAGTGGCAGCATTTCATTTATATTCACTTTATTTAATATCGATATCATGAATGCTCACGATGTGATGGTATTTTATTATTCTTCTGTTAGCGCGTGAAATCTTTGTGTATGCTTCTGATCACGTAGTTACAGGATTATAGTTAGTAGATTTCATTGTTGTTAATTTTTTTCCATTTTTCCTTAATTCAAATATTTTCCAATATTTTACATTTCGTATCGTTTCGTTAAATTTATGTAAATAAGAATCATGAAAAGTAACAGCAATTCCCGTGCGTTACATACTAGGGCTTTATATGTTATCATTCTGTTCTACACATTCTTCACATTCTCTGCCGTTTTTTCTGCTCATTCTCTGCCAACAATTCCTTATAGAAATATTCAAACGAGGGAAGTAATGAATAGAAGATGAGAACAAAATGGATAATAATGACAAATCGCGCGGTTGATAGAGAGTAATAATTATATTTTCCTTCAAATATATAGTATGTATAAAAGATCGCTCCTAGTCCTAACTCAGCCCTATGAAATACGCCCTATGAAATTCCATTATTGATATGAAAAAGGGAAAAGTCCTACACCATCGCAATTAATTTACAAGTATATAGTTGGTTTCGAAGTCCCTACAGATTCACATCATATCACACCGAGTACGGTACAAGGTACGGGTAATAACACCGAGACTTGTTAAGTTTGTCGCTCTCTTGTGAAATTCAGATGTTATGTAAAATTTATGCTCAATTATTTGTTAAACATTTGAAATGTTTCAATATGGCCCACTGTTCGTCATTAATCTTTTCCATAATTAACAGAGCTTTCATAAAAGCATGCATTTCAATTGAATTTTAAACAAAGTTCTGCTTAGTCATTCCGCGCCTTCACCATACTTTAAGAAAGGAAGAGGCGAGGATGTTGAACCCAAAGGTACATCAACAAGAAAATACAACTCCTAATTAGCACAAAATGTTAACAATAAGCCATCATTCCCTTCTGTACAAGCCAAAAAAGTCCTGTGATGAGCCCGTAACGATAGCTGAAGCACAACTATTCATTTTGACAAATCAGTTCATGTGGATTTGCCTGCTCTTTTCTTCCGAAACGGGAAGTACGTGAAATCTGTAGTGTATATACATATATGTATGTACCAGATACATGCACGTTCATTCTGTAAGCTTTATATGAGCATCAGATTCAATTTCGTTGATGATGGGGTGTTCTTGATTTATCTCTCTCTCCTGCTGTTACTCCTTATCATTATCATCATCGTCATCGATACTGTTGCAACAATCAATTTGAGCTAAAATTTTCTGATATAACAGGAGTAAAATACGGGAACTTGTACTACATATTTCTAAAATATTGTTAAATTAGAATTCAGTGCATCCAGACCTTGTCATTTAGAAGCAAGGTTTTCTCAATGAATCATTGACGAATATGCTCCCATGCAAGTTCTCTAAACAGCATAGTTTTACATTTTTCATTATTATTTGCAAATTTTTAAGATTTTTTCTGCAGAACGATATCGTCAATTCTTCTGGTAATGATAGCAGTTTTGAAATATCAATGCGATTTATTCATCAATTTGTGTTCCATTAATCGATCATAGATAAAAACTAGGAATAAAAATATTCTGTATCAAAGTATTCTGTATCTGTATTCTGTATTCGAATAAAAATATTCTGTATATTCTGCTCATAACACACAACATGTTCAAACTAATGAAATTTCTTAAAAAAGGCAGTCGAAAAGAGAAACTTTGTGGTATTCTTATAAATAGTCAGTAAAAGCAAAGCAGTGGTCTTATACATGCATACGAGTAATGTCGTGCATGATTCATGATACTCATATGAGCTCTTGTTAAAGGTTTGAACTACTTCATCGAGAAGAAAGAGAGCGAGTATAGAACCAGAAGCTGCATTCATTTGTTTATCAATTTGAAGTGTATTAATGGATTTTTGAAGTGATTGAAGTACTTTGGCTAGGTTTGTGAGTGTTTATTGCTGTTTGTTTGGGTACGATTCCAAATCTAATTGCGAGCGTCAATATATTTTATCTCTTTTAGAAGAATTTCTGCAATTTTTAGCCTTCATTCCGTTTTACACTTTACATTTTTAAATTTTTGTCTCTGAAAGTGTTCTTCTTCCTATTTCAACCCTTTTGATGTACGTATTTTTGTTGTTCATTTTTATATTCTTGATGTCAGTACATCTTGTGTCAAATAGCTTAGTCTTCTGTTGGGCTTTTCTTGTTACATTCACGATTACTTTTGTCGTACAGGGTGTCCTTTTCACTTCCCCCATTTAATCCTTTACATGAAGTAAACTCAGATGGAAAATAATGAAAGAGGTTTAGAGGATTTAGTCATTGACATCAATACTATGGTATAGTTTTTTGAGATCTATGTGCAAGCATGGGTTCAAATATCAACCAATGTATATAAAAAAACAAAATGTCTTTAAGTCCAAAATGTGGCAGCAATTCTTCCTTATACAAAGAAATTTAAAATCTGCAAAGCAATATCCCTTCCACCCTTAATTGATTTCAGATAAATCGATGAAAAATTCTTATTATCGGTAACAGACGTTTCTGTGCAATGGTTTATTTCTCTAAGATAAGCTCCACTTGCACTCAGATTTTAATTTCGATGATTTGTTTGTTTTGTCATTTTGTCATGATTCTGCCATGATGCTTTCTAGTGGCGACAAGAATTGCTTTGAATTTTCCGATTCAATACCGTTTCAGTGAGCTAGGGTGTTAAGCTAATGAGCCTTTTACATCTAATATAATACATTATTTTTACCCTAAAATCAATCATATTAAATTTGTTAATTTGTTCTTTCCTTTGTAATGCATTTTGGAGAATATTTGGGAATTGGGATGCAGGTCGAGAGAATGATTCACGTGAAAACTAATAAATATTTATCACAGCAAGCAGCTGTCTGTCAAGTTAGGCATTCCGCTTGGTATAATATCAATAGTGTACTATGTATGATAAGGGTATAAAAGAGTATTTGATTTAAATTATTAAAGTTATTCTTTAATATCGAGATTTGTGAGGCTTATTATTGCCTCATTATTATGGATTTTTTCATGTGAGTTCTAAACAGTAGTACGTTGGGACCTACACAGTCATAGCGGGCACAAGTGGTGTGCCTGTTTGATGATTTATAGGTCATCTTCCCTTCTCTTTGCCGTTAAAGTTAATGCATGTTAATACGGTATCGTTCAAACTGATCTGCTATTCTGTAATTCAAGGTGGATAGATGTTGCTCATGTATAAATATGCGTTGAAATTAAAAAATTATATGCAACTTTTTTGTCTGAAACCTATTTCGGAAACAAGCAAGAAACTTATTTCGGAGTCCTTGGAATTTTGAAAGCAAAAGGTCTTTGAATGAACGCGCTTTACGTGATTTTCATCAATTGACGTTAACAATAATTAAATACACTTTTAATGATAATGCTATGTCGAGGATAATGTGCTGAAAAAATGGTTATTAATCTTAGTTATTAAAATTAAAAAGATAGTTTATTAAAGTTTTAATTATAATAAAATAATCTTAATTTTTTGGATTTATTTTATAGACATCTCTATTTTATTTATATTGAATTCGTCTTAATTTTAATTCATTTTATATAATAATTTTGGTTAATTGAATATTTTATGAATTAAGTATTATATTTCACAACTATGTATCTTTGTATCTGGTATACTATGTGAAGTATTACAATAATCAATATGATAACAATAATGCAATGGTTCAAATTTGATTATTTGATTGTATTTACTTAATATAATTGCATATCCTTATGTTTCTAAATGGACCAATGCCAATTTTCAAGTGGCATCGGATCGTCGTAAACTATAAGTAATCTGGTCTAGTAAAATAATTGCTACTCCTAAAAATTCACTTATTCACTTACTTATTCACACAATATTAATCTGTGCTAAATTCTGAATTATTCTGAAGCTTAAAAAATTGATTGCCATGAAAAATACTATATTTTCTTTTTACTACATATTTTTAGCTCCTTCATGATATCTACTTCTTCTTTTAATTGTTAGCTATACAGTTGCCCAGAATTTTGTTTTTTGAAAATTAACAAACACTTTTTCCGACATGAATTTTTACAATTTTTATCAAATAATGTATAGAAGATATCATTATTGTAAATTAATGCGGTTTTGGCAAATAGAGCATACGTTAAGTATTTATAAAATAATTTCTTAGTTTTAATTACATTTTAATTTTAATTAATTACTTACTTAATCTTAATGTTGCTTATACGATTATTCGTTTTCTATTTTGTATTTTCTATTTTATTTATGGAAAAATTAAAATTGAAACCTTTTCAATTAATGAAAGCACGACATACACGAGATAGAGCACTTATAGTATAATATATGATTCTTTGTGACCCCTTTATGAATCTACAAGGTTACATACGGTTGTATGAATTTCCTTATACGTTATATTCATACTATACATACATATATTTTTTCGTTTGAAATCTCTTCTTGTTTTTTGTTCGCATTTGCAGATGAAACGTTTATAATTTCCCAACAGGAGGAGCAATTAATTTTTCATATAATTTGCCGAAATATATTTGTCGCCATAAGAAGAAAATGAATGACCATCTATACGGTACGTAATCAGATATAAGATTAATACAATTAAAAGATAGAGATCAGCATCCTGAAAATATTTAATATAGAACGTGGGAAGGTGCAGCTGAATCTTTTATAGATTTCTTGCTTAAAATTGTTTTGCTTTTGCCTTAGTCTTTTTTAGTAAAACATACTTGGAATGAATTCCGAATTAATTTGAACAAACGATTTCTGAAATAGAAACCTTTTGCAAGGCGATTTCTTTTCAAAATTTATATTTTTTGTTTGTTTAACTTTTTTAATTTATATTATTTAAGTATTATTTAATATTTTTTAAATATAGAAACGAAATTTTTATGAACGTTCAATTTTTTTAAAAAAAGGTCTTGTATATCGATGTATTCGAAAGCTTTTATAAAAATGATAAGCCGGCTGGAACAGTTTATTCAACAATTCCTTAAATTTCTTCAATTTGTAGTTCTTAATGAAATTCATAAATTAATCATTTTTGTTATGCTTTTTATTATTTCTCTTCAGGCAGTTATTTTCTCAGGCAGAATTCGTTAGGTGTCCGTTAAATAATTCCTGTATAAAAAGTATTCATGTGCGCGTGTGATTCTGTTACCATATACGTACATGTGTGTAATCACCTGCTTTGTTCTTTTCATTAGTTTTTTGAAAATTCCTCTAAAGTCTTCGTTAAATATTATTTTTTAAAAGGTTTTACAGCTTTTTAAACCTCGGGCAGGTCGTCAGGATTTTAGTTTCAAAGTTGAAGAACTTGCCTTAATTGCTGTTACCGATGTCGACATTTTTGCTTCTATTATTGTTGCATACGGTTTATACCTTAATATGTGTTGCTGGTGAAGTTGCTGTTGTTCATGTTGTTGTCGGCACGATTCATTTGTAGACTTGTCAAAGCTCGCAAGATACTTGTAACTGCTGTTATTGTTATTGCTATTGTTGTCACATATTTTGAAGTTATTTTTGCTGTAATTGCATAACTCATTGCTACAACTACTCGGCATTCCTTTGCCATTTTTGCTATTGGCGATTACGTTATTTGTCTTTTCAATTATTAATAAAAAGTGTTGTCGCAACACTTGTTCTCGTTGTCGAGGCCCATGTTGGTTTTCTTTCTGCCACTGGTGTTTCTGTTGCTCCTGATGCTCCTGCTGCTCTTCCTTGTCCATTTCAGTTTTTATTTGATGAACTCTTTTATTACGTAACACATTGACAACTCTTAAGTGCGATCCTTCAGTTTGATTCTTTTTGCCATTTTTATAATTATAGTTGTTCTTAATGACGATGTCTCTTCCGTTTGTTAACAACATTGAAATAGATCGCTGCATTAAAAGATGTTGCAAAAAATAAAATATTGAAAAGAGGGCTGCTGCAGCTCGCATCGTGGCAATTAAAAATCTGCACTTGCTAGCACTGCTTGAATTCAATGACGACACATCGCCTGAGGGGGGGCACAAAAAGAGAAAATGGAAGAAAACGATGAATTTTAAATAAAAACTGTATTAGAATATCAAAAAAAAAACCTAAAAATATGTTCGGAGAGACTATCCTTTTAATTCTTTTAATTTGTTTTGCCAAAATCATTCTTAATAATGAGAAATGAGTTTCGTGAAATAATTTGTTTAAAACCTATATTTCAGACTGATGAACTTTAGGGACAAAGCGAAGAAGGATTCCCATGATTCGCATGGGCTCTTTATCACCAAACGTTTACAAATACGTGAGATTTAGTTTCTTGGGAAGGATAGAAATAAAACTTCACTAAAACTGGCTCCTTTTCTTGTTCAATCGAGAGTCACCAACATTTTATTTGTTTATTTCTTCGTTGTGTTTGACGTTAATCTTAATACCTCGGGTTTTTTTTCCTTGGCTTTTGTCTGGACCAGGAAATACAGATTTATGAAATTTGATATTTACCCTCTTAAGTTATGAAGGACACTTGTGTAATAGAATGATGGGGTGGACAAAGTAAAAATTATGTTTTTAACGCCATTTATTGGTGTTAAAAGAATTATATAAAAATGTGTCCATTTGCGCAAAATTATTGTTTGAATTTTTAGTACATATTTTTATTAAAATTTATTTAAATTTATTTTTTCTCTGTATTGTCATAAAAATATTAGGAAAGAAAGGTTGCGAAATTTCTTTGTGGACAAATTTTTTTAATTTTTTAAATTTAGAAGTTTTAAAGTTTTCAATGGTGTAAAAATTTTATTGAGTGGGTTCGTCTCTCAATGGAAACATTGCTCTTGGGCTGAAACGAAGTTAAGTTTGAAAATATTAATTTGCATTTTTTTCAGAAAATAATGTGGAATAATGTAAGTAAAGTGCATTCTTTAGAACACGCTTTACGAGAATACAGTAAACACAAAGAGATAACCGTGGGAGTAGAAATAAATTAAAAACAAAGTAAAAGGAAAAAATTTTTAAAAATTATGTAACATATTCAAAATTTTCAATATTAATTTTAGTGTAAATGAAAAAAATTACCCTTAATATGAGTCATATAAGTATCCGTACGGTCGTTAACGTCTGTAATGTCTTCCACATCAAAATAATCGTCGGAAAATGTATTGGCAAAATTAATGTTATTTCCCGACGTTGAATGTTTATGACGTTCTTGTTCAATTGATTTTTCCGTAGATTTCCAATAGATATCGTGTATATGAGCGGTGCAACGTATCTGGAAGAACAATAGAAGAAAGATTATTTCTAACAAACTTGACGTTCTTTCATAAATATTACGATTGATTCGAATATTGCTAATCATTGATTTCGCAATACTTTATGACAATTTGTAACTATCTGCAGGTAGTAGGAATGGCTTTGTTTTAATGGTCAGATAATTTCAATGGATTTTTAAGTCATTTTTATTTGCGGCTTCATTTATTTCTTCTAATATTGCAGGAGTTATTATAGTAGTATATTATATTGAAAGCCATTTCATATGTTTCGTTGTGATAAAGTGTAATCGATCATAATCGGCGAATAATTTTTATGGTTAATTTGAAAACCTTTCATTTATTTAAAGAAACTGCCCCAAAAATTTGTGGATACAGGACGTTATTAATTAAATGACGTGGGTTTATATTGGTAATGATTTATGATACAAAATTAATTACACCATCACATAAAAGTATTCATGAAATCCTTTATAAAATACAGCCTTTGGTTAATTGAAACCTTAATTGGTAGCTTTTAAAAAACATCTACAAACCAGCAATAAAAGCAGTCAAAAATTCCCGACTAACGACCATCCGCATAGCAGAGAAATACATTACGAATTGAGAATGATACAGTGTGTTAGAGATACTCTATTTTCAGTATTTATGAGTACCACCATGCACAGTTACCTCATAGATTCTTCCTCTCCTCTTCCCCACCTTTTTCTGTCGTCATTAAACACACACACACGCATACACACGCACGTGAACTAGAGTTTTCATTTTACTACCCATATTTCGAATGTCGTTTGATATGTCTAAAATGGCCATCCGGCATTTGGCATCCGGTAGTAGCCTCGTTACTCGGTGTGTGTCATGAGCCATTTGAGAATTACGTGCCTACGCACAAACACAAAGGCGCCTCACCAACGGAATTAAAAACAATTACGTTTCCCTTAGAAAAAAGAGGGTGGGAAGGGTTTTACTAATTTTGAAGAGGAAAAAATGAGACATTTTAATTGTTAAGTTGTACGGAAACTGTTCTGAATGGATGTTTCCTTGGTTACTGCGTTAGTTGTTGCTACATGCATGTAGTTGCACTAGAACGAGAAATATAGACAGATTAGACGTATAGGATTTATTGTTCCAAGATGAGTTCACGCGCGCATGTATGCGGGCGAGTGCTTTTTATACATCCATGTACGGAGTATGTTCAAATCTTATGGCGAATTTTATATTTAGACGACACAACATATTACGTACATTTAATTTTAAATTATTTTGTGGCGTTATGTTGGTAAACGTATCTCTCACTTTCGCTCAGATTTGGGGAATATCGTTATTGTGTTGTTTTTGGATTGTTCATTAATTGGACTGTTCATTCTGTCATCGCATTGTATACACATTATATATGTCATGTAAACGTGAGTATGAAGTCGATAAACTCGGTTAACTTTCAAAAGATTATGTTGGAAAGGGTCAATATTTAATTTCTCCCCTGATGAAATTTATATTACGCTGTAATGAAGTACCATTTTAACTATTCTGAAGCCCAAGTATATTAAAATTTATTAGTAAAGTCGGTATGTAGTAGACCAATCCCAATATTTCAATATTATACTGGCGAAAAAAAAGTTGTGTGAAAATGCACTAGCTTAAAATATAGACTGATCGTTCTGTTAATGCACTAAAAAGTCCTATTACGTGTTTTTACAATATTTTCAAATATGTGCGCAATAACGGGAAACATAAGTATCGAGTCAAAATCATTAACATTTTCTATTATGTTTTCTCCATTTATAATTGTAGTAGAATATACATTTTTATGTGTTTTATATATTTTTCTGAAAATCAAATGAATATATTACTGCCACTCAGATGCAGAGTCTTCTGTGAAAGAGCTCACCCTCGATGACGAAGAAACTAGCTGGTCATTTGGAATTCTAAAAACCCAAGACCCGAGATCTAGAGTACGACGCAAGCTGGTGACTGAGATCATTAATAAAAGTCTCGACATCATTAGCAAACGTTTTGAGAATAAATTATTCATTTAATTAAAATTATATCATAGATTATTTTACGTCTGCTTCCGCATATTACCGCCATACTTCAAGTGACAAGAAATATTTTAATACCTCTCGCCCGCAGCGATTCAAGTCATCTTGTGCATAGTTATGGTGCGCATGGAATACCAAGGTACTTAATGCGTTCATATAATATGTATGCCCGAGTCGTTTAATAATAAAAACTATTGTGCTATGATTTCGAAATTCTGCTCAGCTCGTCGTGAATTAATGAGAAGAGATTAATATCGTAGGATGATAATACTTTTCTTCTTACCTTCAGTTTTCCGTAGACGAAATGTTGTGGCGTGACCACAAAGTGAATTCTTGATATTGAGGTCTCCAAGTCACGTGGATCCTTCACTACTCTGTGATGGATTATATGAGATGGATTTGCCTAATGAGAAAATTTGGTTAATTTAATTCATTTTATGAGAATATTTGCTATCATTATTTTGTGAATAATTATCTCAAAATTTATTGCAAATTTATCTGGAGATCTCTATAAAATTTCTTCCGAAGATCGCCTTCGAAGCTTTGGTTCATAAAATACGATATTTATTTCATTTTGTTGGTAGAAAAAGAAAATTCGAAAAATAGTGGCAAATTAATTGGCTCAAGTAGTTTTTGGCGAAGCATGACCAAATGAGTACACTCTCATCTCATTTCGTGCAATATCGTCCCTAGTGGCCACAACACTCCAAATAAGTGACTCGTAAATCAAACAAACTTTTCGAATTTTAAACTAAAATGCATTTCGTACAATAATTTATGATCAGGAAAACATTTCCGGCAAAACAAACGGAAAAACAAACCACTTCTCTGTCATAAACTAAAGCAATAGAACCAACAACAACGAGAAGGACGTTAGAGTTAACGCGGTAAAGCTAAAGGACTGAGAGAAACAGAGATAGTAAAGACAGAAAAAGGATGATAACAATGGCGGTCGTTTTGAGGTGCGCATTCATACAATAAAGATGGTTTTGGAGCATAAATGTCTGTGTTCCTGCACTACGAGTGTGTGGGCGTACGCTAAACTATCCAAGTATTTGTTGTCCATGGAATTAGCGAGCGTTTGAAATACGACAGTTACATAGTTTGGACAACACCATTTGTGGCCACAATGGCAGAGGGAATGCAACAACAAAACCGACAACAACCAAGTAAAAAAGAAAAAAAAATTAAAACTGTTACCAAAATAAATACAGTCGTTATTAAAAAAGACGAAGTAGAATTAGACAAAGAAGAAAAATATGAAATAAAGGAAAAAATAAACAGGATATATTGAAGAAGCAATGGGATAAATACCGAAGCTACTGCCAAAACGCAAAATTTCGAACAACTTCTTGAGGATATTTTGGCGCTCATCATTTTTGGAAAGGATGAACTGAAGTGAAAGCAGGTGTCGAAGGGCGAAAGTGTGGATAGGATAAAAAAAGAAGGAATAGATCAACACTAAAAACGAAACAGCAATTGAGGTAAAAAAGAAACTAAGAGAAACTGGGAAGAAGCGACAAAGGAATGACATAAATATTCTAGTTAAAGGAAGGGAAATAAAAAAAACAGGGGAGAGAAGGAATGAATGAAATAAACTATATATACAGCGATTCCATATAAAGCTACTCGTAAAGATAAGCTATGCACAGGTGTAAAAGCTCACCGGAAGAATAAAACATAGTCCAAAGAAAGTTGGAAAAACTTAGAAATTTTAGATGGGCTAAAATATAAATGGGCTTTATCCCATCAATATATCCTTGAAAACTTTATTTCGGGATAAGCCCATTTGCAACAAATATAGGGATTTCATAAAAATTGCAATACATTTAACTTTTCAATTATTAATTTGTTCAGCTTTCTGTCAGTGTTTGCCTGATCCTGTGGGTGGAATTGTGGCCGTTCTTGGGATTACCTGAATTTAAAAGTGGCAAAATCGATAGATACATGAATAAACACTAACAAAAAGTCTAGAGCAATTTCGGATCAGAGAAGAACAAGAAGAACACTGGTGCGAGAAGGAGATGGAGAATATAGAAATAGGATCGTACCACGTGATTAAAATGACAAAGTGCAAAACTTTTTGAGTTTCGTTGTGTGTCATCACAGTTGTCGTTGTTTGTGTTTGTGAGAGTAATAGCGCTTTGCTGTGTGGCTTTTTTTCCTGACTGAAAGCATAGAAATATCTCTGTTTATCAAAAGTTGAGTAGCACACACAAATGCATGTAGCACGTACAGATCGTGTTCTGTTGTTTTGTTGCTTTGGTTGTCCATAGCAGGTTTATAATTATCCGCAATTTTCCCCAACACTTTTCGCCACGAACAACCGCAACGTGTGAGTGAACGTGTTTGTGTTCGTTTCTATTACTAAGAGTATCTGTGTTGGGCCTTTTCCCATTCCATTTTCCCAAACCAGCCAGTCAGCTATCTTTATGTCACATATTTTCTCGCTAATGCCTTTTTGTAGTTCATTCTCAACCCTCCAAGAATCTGCCATAATGAGAATCGGGGCAGCTTTGTCGCTAAAGGAAATTGACCAACACGTTCTCAGTCAAAAAACAACAACAACACAAGCAACGCTTGGCACAGCTGTTCTTTGCTGCAAATCTGCTAATTTGTTTTAATTTGGGTCTCGCCAGAGGTCGCAATAGTTATTTCATATGTTTCATTTTTGTTAAGTAAGTAATATTTTATCTTTGTTTTTGGCATCGAAACTTTTCGTATTCATGAGGAAACTTTTTTATAATACCTTGTGCTTACCAAAGGTTTTAATACCAGTTTTCAGGCTAGGTTGAATAGAGAGGTCTTTATGTTTGCAATACCTTTGTGTGAGAGAGTAAACACAAGGTACAAGACGGAGTATTTTACTATAAATAATGGCATGGATATTATTTCTACCAAAGTTTTAATAAAAATTTTTACATTTTAATCAGTCTGCCGTAAATTATTCCTAATTGTTGTAATCCGATTTTAAGTGATGTACCGGAGTTAATTCCAGCAACCGGAATTTATAATGAAGGTGATGGTTATTATTGTTGCTTTGTTGCAATTACATTTATTGTAATGACATAAAATGCGGCAGCATGTCCGAGCAATAGTGGCAGACTTGCAACAAAAACCTACTACTCTTTCATTATTTGCGCAAATTTGAAATTAGGACTAAACGGCGGTATCAGCGATATCTGATAGCTATCGCCATAACAATTAGCGATCACTGGAGTAACATTATAAACAGTATCAACAAAGAACAATAAAATGATACCTAATTTGACAGTATTTCTGAAAGAAAAAATACGCAATGCAATACATTTTTGCGCAACACAATTCAATTGGTGTTCCTAAATGAAACAGCTGCGAGTTGTTTGAGTCTCCACTTATTCGATGATGCATTTTAGAAAATTATGTTCGTACTTCGCATAATCGCGTACTACCCAGTTTAGACAAACTCTCTATCAAACGCAGATCTGCCTCTTGTTAAATCGAAATATGTTCAGACAGTCCTGCATATTAGTTACCATCACATCCATTTAGCCATAACAAGGTTACGAGGCGATCCTTTACGATAAGGCACAGAGTGATTTTTGGTGAAATTAAGCAAACATTTTGTAGATTATGCCTTGAGGAAAATAAACTATTTGAGTTTCAGTCTTTTTTATTGTAGTAAGGCTTTTGCGGCGAGATAAATCCATTGAGATATGCCAAAACTACAGATATTTTTGCTATTAGAAATTGAAGAAATCATTGAGAATACACAGGGTTACGTACTACAAATGAGATTCCACAAATTGGTATAAGTGTGATTTTCTAGGGATAGGGTCAAAGGGAGCAGCGTTTCAGTTGAAACAAAATGAGTCAGATATAGTAGACGGGGACGAAATTGAATTGTAAAAATCATAAAACGTTGCATTAGTAGACCAAAGTCCCATTTACGGCTTTCGGATAAAATGTCTCCATCAATAATCCTGTAGAATTCATCCTATTCCATCCCATCAATTCCATCAACCCTTAAGCTCTCGACATCAATTTTTCTCTCTGATCCTTTAAATTTTTGTTGCCGTCAAACACAAAACTTCAACCCATCGGCATCGTTTCAACCATTCATTTCAGTGGATATTTTTGCTTTCGTAATTTCCATGCAAAAATAATTAAGACGTGTGCTGAAGAAGCGCCAGTAACATGCCTTCCATGCATTCAGTACTTCAAATGTCGGTGTTGGTGCTGTTAATTCTGTGGTAGTTGCAGTTGCTAATTTTTTTTAAAAAAAACTTATTCACTTTCTGTTGATACAGTTTATGTTTGCGGAGATGTTGTTGAAAGAGTTGTAGCAATAGGAGCAATGGCAAAAACGGCAGCAACATCATCAACATACGGAACAGAACAGCATCGGCTATGTGTGCTCGTGTACTCGTGTGTTTCCGCTACGTTGAGTTGGTTAAAGTGCTCTTTACAGTCAGCACGCAAAGGGTGGAGTGGGGCTGTACTTGATACGTCTGCAAATTAATTGGAATCGCATTACACTGAATAATCTCTAGTTGTTTCTTTTGGTGGTAGTTAAAATTAGTTTAATCTGTTATTTCGACAAAATCCTTAACCTGAGGAATGATAATGTTCGAGCATTTTAGAAGCTCGAAGGTTAGGATTAAGATTAGATAAAATTGAAAAGGTAAAGGATATTAAAATGAAGTAGTAGTATTGAATAAACAATTAAAGCGTTATCACAGTGGTTTTACTTTAGAACATTAGTTCTTGTTCTGAAATGCAGACCATCATTATAAAGCATTATAAAGTGTTTTTAGAGTAATCGAGCAGAAGAGATAAATGCCAAAACATGCTTTAGACACAGATGAAGTATCGTTGTCATCATCATAATTAAGTGACAATCTCAACTGGTTATCTTAAGGTGACCTTGATTCTAACATTAAGTGGTGTAACGTAAGTTCTTTAGTCTTTCACTTCTTTAAGATTCAGAGAGATTTACTCTTTAGAGTAAGCGTTTTGCGATTCAAAGAAGCTTCAATGAATAAGTTTATTGCATCTACTATAATTGCGTATTAACGTACAATACTAATTAATTTTTACCTTAGGTAGCTTATGCCCCTTCAATTCTGTCAACCTTGAAATCGCTTTCACATCTGAAGTTCATAAATTGTCCACTTTTAACATTTTCTCTTTATTTTTAATAATGTCATGGGTGTTCATATAATCTGAATAGCTTTTAGCAAGAAATCCAAGTTTCAAAAATAGCTTCGTAAAAACGAATACATGTTGAGCTTAGAAGAAGCTACTTCACTTTTACTAATCACGCATGTTATAAAGACGACTAGTTGCACTAACTACTGATAGCTTACGCTACTCACTTCATAGCCGTTTATTGTCCATGTCAAATTGGCAGCAGGCTTCGAGTGGCGCGATGTGCAATTTCCTCGAACAATATCTCCTACGCGATAGCGCGAACGTATACCGATAATTATCGGGTCCTTGGCCGGCACTTCTGAAACAAAACCAAAACGAATGATTATTCAAAAGTTACTTTTTAATCTTGTATCTGTAGGCAGATCAGCTTAGATTTTAAACTGTTTTGTTTCTTAAGATAACCCGAATTACACGATACGATATTTTCTAAAATTTCTAATTTATATTTAAATTTACTCCGATTTAAATTTAATATATATCGATGAACATATTTAAGTATAATACGAACATAACTAACAAACTATTTATTATTTTTTTCATCGTGATTACTATTCTGATTAAAGAAATTCCTATAGGGTTACTGCGTGTTAAGTTTGCAAGGTTTAGTGTTAATATAGATTATATTTACAATTGATTCTGCGCCAAATTTGTTTTGCAATTTCATTGTAGTAATGCAGCCATTGCTGATGATGCTTCTTCTTGTTGAGATGTTTCGCTTGTTGTTTCCATTGTTGCTATTGTTGGCATTATTGTTGGTGCCTTCATTATGGTAGTTACACTACTCTTTAACGTTTAATAGTCACAAAGGTGCCAAGCTTTTAAATACCGTGTTAATGATTTAATCCTGACCGAGTGATAAAATTAATTTAAACTTTCACACTGCATTAATTATAAGCAATGTAGGTTTTTAGTTGTTTTGGAACGATTTATCATCATCCATTGAAAAGTTTGGTTTGCGGACATTATAGACTGTAGAGGTAGGGGATTGATATTTGGAAGAATAAAGTATGTAGACAATGCGGATTGTAGGGGTGGGTTGGTAGAAGAAAAAAAACGTTGTAAAAGCGGTGGTAAACCACCTCTTTACACACCTACAAGAAGAGCAAATATTGTTACTGGCACACTCTATTTGTACTGCAGGAAATAAACTGTAAATACGTACGTACGTAAAATGTTCGTCATACATTTTAAGGTCGGTTTTATATAAGCTTCTCGGTGAACAAAAGCTCGCGTTTTGAACCGTAGTTCAGAACTGGATGACAATGCAAATTAAGTTATCAATTTGATTTTAAAAAATATATGCAAAAATCGAATATATTTGAATGCACCAAAGAATGTTGAAAATGGTGTGTAGCGATCTTTTTAATTTGGCATATATGTCCTTTGACACTTTTCAGTACAAAAAGTCTTTTTGTAACATTTTTGTATATTATTCATAAATTCATATTAATTTTAAGAACCTTTTATATAAAAAATATTTTTTACTGATTAGCTTGCTTTTGAAATGAGTTTATAAAAAGATATCTTTTTTTATATTTGTATCTAAATTATTTGTATCTATTAAATTGGAGGATTTCAGGGCGGATATTTAATTTAAACCTTTAGTTTTGGTAAATTTTCCAAGCATGTGTTCGTAAGTAGATGTAGTTCAGTTGCAAGCTTTTTTACTTATTTTTAGAGCGTCTTACAACAATGAGATATAATTTTAAAACAACAGAAAAAAACAGAAAAAATAATAATAGTATTAAATCAAATAGTATTAAATCAAATTTACTCACAGTTCGGATGTAAAATAAAAACTAATTATTATTCGAAAATCAATATTAAAATTTATATTAAAGTATGGAAGTTATTAAAGAACGAGGGAAAAGATTAGGCAGTCCGAAGAAGGAAGGTAAATATAATTAATTCATATACATTTTTTTCGCAAATAAACAGGCAAGGATGCGATTAATAAAAAATTGCATGGGTTTTGCAGTGTTAGGAATAAAAATTGTAAAGCTTTTGATAAAAACTTATTTGAGACAAAGTAAAAAGTACAGAAGAGCAAAAGCTTTCGAGAGTATTAAAGTGAAAGCGGTGGCATCGAACTGTTAAAAAGTTCATGAATTTTTTGCTATTTAATAATTTTGCCAACAAAAATAAACTTTATGGTGGTCTAGTGCTTTTGAGGAGAATTTGGAGTTATACCAGAAGAACTACCTCTAAAAAGAAATATATTTTCTTTTCCCGGCGACACTTAATTTTATTTGTTCTAATATATAAATATCATCTATCTCATCGTGGTTTTATGCACTCAAATAAATGGCAGGTGCATTTCAGAAAAACGCTCTAAAAATCATAATGTTAAAGTCTCGACGGCCTTTTGTCGGAAGAATAAATTTAATACCGACATAAACTATTTTATTTTATTATAAATTAAGCCTATTGGTTTATTATTAAGCCTATTTTCTGTAGCGGTGTTTAGGTAGAAGATAGATAAAATAACCCAAAAACTGTTCCAACATTTCGTTTAACAGCGAATAGCAAATAGGCAACCTATCAACTTTGGTATTTTTGGGTTTGCCAATCAATAAAGCTTAAAGAATATCAAATAAATTGGATCGTAGCAGAGTGGTTTCAAATAAATATCCATCACCGAAAACTCAAAACATATGGATGAATAGAAAGTTATTAATGGCATTCAGAATTGATAGGATATCGAAATATTTCATGAAAGTGTTCCAGACCTGATTATGGACAGAGGTGTGGGTCTCCAAGATAACTATTTAAAAAAATCGTTTTTAAATTTTGATAAAATAATAATTATTATGTCCTTCTGAACTGGTTTTCGTAGACTTTTCGACTGTCTATTAGTTTTCCATTTGTATTTTTTCGTTTTGTCATTTTGTCGTCATTTTGTCGTGTTTGAATGAGCCAATTATTTTTCTTACTAGAAGGTGTTATAAAATAGGAGGAGACTGAGAAAATCACTCGAATCAAATTAGAGTGTATAAACTTTGCCTTAAATCTCCGGACTCTAAATTCGACGTGCGCAGGCTTTTTGAAATTCGACAACCACATTTTGATCAAAATTTATTAAGTGAAAGTTTCTTTGGGACACAATAATAATATCATCAACAATAAAGCCTCTCTAGTTAGAAAGGTAATATATTCGTACGTTTATTTAAGCGTTAACGATTTCAATTGTAAAGTATTATAAGCGTAAGTTTCTAAATATCTTTGAATTGAATGATTGGGAATGGTTAAATTTTAATGAATTTAAAAAGCTCGCCATGATTCCATTCGACTGTTTAGTTATATTATATAAAGCTATATTATTTTAAATATCATAAACATCCAACTGCATTCCATTTTAAATTTTAATTCCAACTACATTCTATACATATGTGCATATTATTATACCCATCCATTCCATCTCGAATTCGCGAGTTTAATTCGCCGCCGATTAGGTTTGTCAACATTGCAAAATTTTCATATGAGCCATAATCTTAAGTCTGTCTTTTTCCTTTCGAATTAAATAAATTGAATGCATTTTAAATGTTTGGTTCTCTTTTGACGAAATTCTTCTGAAGTTTTCGAAAGTCTTTGAAACCTGTTTTCTTTTAATCATTATACCTTTGGTCATTCGATCGGTTGCTTTGGTTTTACCTTTTTAATTTAATATTTCGAACATTTTCACACGTCAGTAAATCATTTTACCAACATGGTCTTAATCGTGAGTATGTACTCACACAAACTCATATACAGATAAATGATTACATACGTGAGCATGAACCCCAAGCATGCTCCCATAAATTTATTACTGTCTCATTTATCGTAAATTATAATCTGAAATACAGCATAAAAGGCAATAAATTTAAATAAATTAATGGAATTAAATTCACGAAATGAGTTATTAATCAGCGGAGGTAGTTGGTTGTTGGTGAATCAATTATCCTGATGTATAAGACGATACATATTTTTGTATGCATATTGTACATTGTGCAGATTTTTGTTTGAAATGGAAACGTAGATATACTTCGTATAAATAATACGTTATAAATGGATATAATTTTGTGTTATGCGTATTTATTTTAATCAAAACAAAGCAAGGAATGTTAATTAAAAACTGAAGCTATCATTCGTGTATTATAAAATCATTTTGCTAAGTCTTTTCTTGGAATTTCTAAAAATATTACATATTTCATTATTTTTTATTATATTTTTTATAAATTTCTTCAATTTTTCATTTCTGTTAAAATAAAAATGTTTTAAAAGAATTCAGATAATGCTGGAAATTTTGAGGATTCACAGCAAATTTGACTACGATATCCTTTTTTACAATTTTATTGAAATCCAAAGCTTTCTGGATTTCGAACATCTTGGAGATACAATAGTATCAAAGGCAAATATGATTAAGTCACGATACAATATTGGATGCGCACATAATTTCGAATTAGATTGAATAACTTCAAGCCTTTTGGTAAACTTTTGCATGTTTTACTTGGCAGTATAATTTTTTTACTTTCACATTTTCGTTACTCTCGGGTAAATAGTAATTCCGATTTCTTTTCATTCTCTTCTTGTTTTCGCTTCTTTCCGAAAATATTTGCGTTTTACTTACCGATAATTTCCAGTTCCCCCGCTGAGATTAAAGTATGAAAAGAAGGAGCATCGGCTGAAACTTCACAGCTGTATTTGCCCGTCGTTGCCGCGTTAACCGATTCCAAAACCAATTGACTCTCGTTCGAAGCAGAGCGCTGAAATAAAATGAAATAGAAGAAACAATAGTAGAGAGAATGATGGAGGAAATTAAAAAATTTAAAACGTTATTGAAAGAATAATTTTGAAATAAATTCTGGCGATTTCGTTGGTTATAGCAGGCCATATCGGCACGCTATCAAAACTATAGCCAAAACTTCGAATAAATTTCAAGTTACGCTAATCCGTTTTTAAAAATTTGCAGATGTACGTTTTTCCAAAAAGGCAGGAGAACACGCAGACCTAGAAATACACAAAGTAGTTACTTTGAGATTGTATGACTCAAATCTTGTCCGTATTCTTGTGTCCGACATTACAATTTAAGGCAGCACTTTTAAGGAAAGAAACAATCGAATCGATCACAAAATCGTCGCGGAAAATTACAAAGTTCACCATCAATTTTCACTGAGTGTTTAACACAGATAGAGTTCAGAGTCAAGCTCTTCAACAATCAAATAACACCCGCGCATTCCGTTCAGTCGACGAAAAATCGGCCTAAACCATTGCTGACGTCTACGAAAGTATTCAGGAGTACCAGAGTTAGTCAATTTCTGGCTGTGGACTAGAACTTCAGAACTTCAGAACATTTCATAATTTGTATTTAAAATTCTCGTAAGCGGTAATTTAAAGTAGTTATGCGCCCTCGGCATATTCAGACAATATAGCTATCTGTGAATAAAACCACAGCCTTTTCTCCAGATGAATTTTTGTATAATAAGCTTTTTCTCTTGGACCGGCTTAGTAAATATTCATATTTATTAAGCATCATTACCGGATGAATTATATTCAACATAAGTTATATAATGTATCATGTGAGTAACTTTACTAAAATTGCTAGGAATGTCTCCTAGCTTCTGAAATTTTGACGTTATTTGTGCCTTCGATGGCACAATTTTATTTGATACCAAACTATATTTATATATAATTTGTAGAATTTTAGAATTTGCTACAATCTGATAAAGTTCTAAAAGATTTTATGCTATGGAAATTAAAATAGATTTGAATGTTTGTTGGGATGTAACCGCTTAACGTAATCAAAATGATGTTCCTTTCGATTTTCTAACGAGAAATCTTCGAAATATCTATAATAACTACTAAGGAAATTATTCCAATAAATAGCGTTCATTTTTGGAAGTCGAACTCAGAGGAAATTCAACAGCAAAGTTAGTTTTATGGGCAATGAAAATACAACTTAAGTTTTATGTGTCACTTTGAATTTCTTACAATGTCATAGTAATGCTTTCGTTCCACCGATTATGTTAGCTTATGTAATTTTCTGCGAAACTTTCTGGCAACATAAGCAAATAATAAACAGTAAACTTTATCAGCAAAGAACTAAAGTTGGCTTAATGACCGTCTAAGGAAAAGACTTGTTTGGCCTGCTAATTAAAGGAGATAAAATGAGAGAAAACTACTGCAGGTATACCGCTCATAGTAATTTTGATATATAATATCTTGTAATCAAGAAATTGTGACATTTTATAGTAAATTTGATGCCACAGCATCTGTATCGAGTCAGGTTCGAGGTGGTTTGTGTGTCTAGTTCTCGCTCAAGCTATTCAACCAGCAAAGAAAATTTAGTGTAAATTAAAGGAGTAAAAGGGAGAGTAGAATGATGCTAGATGGAGCAGCGTTATCGTTTAACGGACTAAAAACTAAATAGAAAGGAAGATTAAATGAAAAGTTAGAAAATGTCAGGAGAACGAAAAGTGGGAAAACAAGGAAACAACAGTAAAAGAATATTAGATTTTATATCGTACGCATATGTGTCCTACTCAAATTATTTCAATAGCTTTAGCCACAGGCTCCTTGCAGCTATTTTTTCCTTGTCTAAAAATGTAGAAACTGTTTCGCTCGTATCGTGTTTTTAATTCTCGAAAATAAAGAATTTTGAAAACTTAGAGACATTAAATGAAAAAACTAATTCTTTACCTACGAAGTATTTTCGTTTGTCGTAATGTATTGACGCAAATTCAGATTCTTTGTCAGTTGTTACTTTTCCGGACGTGAGAACTTCTTATTGTAATTAAAGTTTTTATTTTTATTATTAAACAATTTTTTGTAATTAAACTTTTTCCGATTTTCCCCGAAATGTATGTTCAATTATTTTTTATATGTACAATAGCTTTTAAACTTATTGAATAGAGGAAGAATTTTTTATACAACTTCAATTTCTTCCTTTTTAATGTGGTCTATTTTTATCTCACATTCGTAGTGAGATAAACCAGTACGGTTTGTCTTGAGAGGATTTCTCTTCTCAACAGTCAAACATTTTATCCAATTATAAATTTTAGTGGTGTTGAAGTGACAGATGGCGACAGATGGTGGCAGATATTTGTGTTCCCCTGAGTTCCTGTGATAACTTCCGTTTACCAACAACTGGTACAAGAACAACAGTTGCAACTATATGTGCAATTATTATTTATTTTAATAAAAAACACAAAAACAAACTTTTTGTGGAAAATAGATTAAAGAAGATCAAAATGTGATCACGATCAATTGGAAGCTGAAATTAAAGGGGTTTTTAAATGAAACATTTTCCTGTGCCGAAGGTGTGTGTGCGTCGTATCTGTGGCGTACACTTCCCGCCTTGTGAATTTAATTTGAATGAAACGCGGCTGGTAGAAACGAAAGTCATCTAGAATGAAAAGTTGCAAATTTGTAGAACGTCATATTTTCAGGCGTAAAAAGCAGGGGTAGCAGTCGCCGGGGTTTGTATTCTTTTTTTCAGTTATGTTTTTCATATGGTGTTTTATATCACAGGTTACGAAATTGCAAAAAAATTGCCATGTATTGCATTTTTTCGATGGTAGTGTTGCGTTGATTTGTAGTGGGATATGGATGGATTGAATAAGAAGCGGATTTGAATAAGAAGCACCTTTGATTTGAATAAGATGGATTGAATAAGAAGCACCTATATCTGAAGGCTCTTGAGTATGCAGAAACATAGCTCTGGCTTCTGAGTACAAAGATTAAAGAATGATAGATAGAATTGAAAGAAGTGGTGCTACATTTATTCCAAAATCTAATTAAAAAAGTAATAATCAATATAATCTCTTTTCGTTAAATGCGATTGAATTCACATATTTCTGCTTTTGTAATTTTAATTAAAATTTGTGGAAGCTGGGTGTTTCCTAATAAATAATTGATCATCTATTAAATAACTGTGATTCAGTGATGAATGTTCTGGTAGAATAATTCTTTCTTTTAAATAATTCCTTCCTAAAATCACATTCTGTTGTTCTTGAAAATATTTCAGGAGTTTCATTGCAAAAGTAAACATTTCAAAAGCATTGTAATTGATATTTAAGTTGTTTGCTAAATATGTTATGAAATAGCGTAATAATGATTGAGAGCTGAAAGCCGGTGGTCTTTCCTTCTCCAGAGAGTTAAATAAATTCCCCATTGTTTCCAGACGAATGGTTTTTGGGCTTAAGAATAGAAAAACCAAATGTAAAACGCACTAAAGACGAAACAGAAATGAGTGCTTAAATGATAAGAAACCACCGACACTGAATTATTTGCTTCTGGAGATAATTTAAATGAATATTTTATAACAAGTTTTCATTTGAGTTATGAAAAAAAAATGCAAAACAGGACTGGATAGAAGAAGTTAACAAAAAGCAATTATAATTATTGGTAACCCGAAATGTATTTACGTAAATATACGTTCAATTTATCGCAAACATTTTACAGCAATTGAGAAGGACTAACTCACCTCAACTCGAACACCAGCAAACTGAAACACTTTCATCGCAGGTGTTTCCTTTGGTGTATAGCGATAAAATTCACGACGTCCTTTATACCATTTCACTGAATAGAGATTATCGCCTTCCATATCGTAATAGCATTTCAGTGTGGCCTTTTCACCGCGGCGCACGGCATTCGGCACATCGACACGTACATCACGTAATGCCGCAATTAATTGATCTGAAAAAATTTAACATAATTTAATGGAATTAAAGTTGAGCTGAATTGAAATGATCCGAAGTTTGAATTTATTATAGTCAAAGTTTTGCAATTAGTTTTCACTTTGGGGCAAATAGTTCAATTTTGAATTGTAATTTCGCAGAAATCTGATAAATTGCAAAGAGTTCATTAGGGGAAGGAATGCTTTTGCGTTATTTATCATAGTTGATTTTAATTTCATTTCAATTGAGTGGAGTTAATTTTAGGAAGGTTCGGTAAATGAATTTGATTTAAAAATTTCGTTTTTTTTTGTTCAATTAAGTATTTTGGAATAATGGCATGATTCTGAACAACTACAGAAGTTTAGCAATTATTGTAAAATTTTTAATAGAAATATAAATTTTTCATAGAAACCTTTGTACTACTTTGTGGGTTGTACAATTTCATGGTCATAGTAGTTTTAGAGTTACACTTATCAATTACTATAAATTACCATAAACCTGCAGTAACATTTGTCCAATTTTAATGTCTGCAAAATTATGCTAACATCAGCACATTTATTTTACGACGTCAGTTAAAAACACGCATCGATTGATTATGCTAACGCAACTCACAGACTGTCGCAAAAATGCCGTAGTAGATATCAATTGTAAAAGCCAGAAATACGTATTATAAAAATATGTTGAATAAAAATTTTTAAAAACCAGAACAGTTAATGAAATTAAAATACAACAACAACTTTTAAAGTGTGAAAATAAATCCATTAGGTTTCAAATGGGAGTTTGAGAAAGAATAGACATAAATTACATTTCAAAACCTTATAACTGTTTTGGGTTTATAAAGAAAGCATTACTTATACTAGGATAACATTCTACGGCTCATGTACAAATAAATAAATAATAAGAAAGGTATTTTTTGCAATAATTGTAAACTGCAATATTTTGACACATAATATATAATAATTAAATAAAAAAAATATGGCAATTTTTAGTTTCAGATTTCTCAGCTTGATCGATCCACAACCTAAGTAATTTTGCATGTTTATGTTTGGGTAAGAAAAGGATATATGTTAGCGAAACGATATATGTTAATTTCGTTGCACGAAAAAGTGAATTAAAATCAAATCAATAAAATTAATAAAATATTTCTTTATTATTAATACAGTGTCTTGTGTGTCTGGGTCGTAAATACACACCATAGAGTATGCAGTTGTGCAAAAAATATCACAAGCAAAAGGACTAGAATTTCATTTCATCTCGGTGTTCATTATTATCAATAAAAAAATTGTTTCATTATAAATAAAAAGCTTTCAAAATTTAGCCATTCAGCATATGCAGCTTTCACCTCTCCTCCTTCCTTTTTTGATCATTCAATCAATTCTATTTGCATATGAAAACATTATCGCGTTGTGTATTCTTTCTCGTCGTGTTGTTGACTCTTTTCCTCGTTAAGGGTGGGTGGCCTGTGGTGGGTGGCACAGACTGCATAAATATTGCTTTTTTACATAGTTATTGTTTATTCTATATGTTTTGAATTTTAATTGGATCACTTCATTTTTTCAATTCAATAAACACAATTTGTAAACAATAAAACGAATCTCTCTTGTGTATAAATTTGAATTGATAATGGCTAAGCCATTTTCCAAAGATAAGTAAATGTGTAAGAGAGTTAATTTAAAGTGAATTTTTTGAACAGGAATTTCTATGTATTACCTAAAATTTTCTTTAGTAAAAATGTTATTCTTTAAGACTCTTTAGATTAGCAAGACCCTCGAAGCAATTAGAGAGTATTACGTGAAACAACCGGAAAAATATAGTTTCTTATAAATAAAGAACATTTATTTCTTAAATATCATACAGATTGCGAAGAAATTGGGTCTTTTCTGGGAAAATAACTTTCAGAATGTGATAATTGTAAATTTTTGGTGATGGTAGGCTGGATCTATATAAATAACACAATGTTTCTTTAATTTAAATGGTCTTCTTAAAAGAGAAATTACTATCACTGCAATGATTCCAAATTCTTTGTTTGCAAAAATAACATAAATTCGCAATCATTTACTTTTGAGCAAAGAAGTGAACAATATTTAATAACATAGCGTTTTGAATCATCAGTTTTATAAGTTTTAATCCGCCTTTCGTCTTAATTACACCAACAACTAGAATAGAAGAAGTGTGTTAGCAACTATTTTGCGTTAAGACTCTGAGTCTTAATATTTTAATAGCATACTTTCGTAGGATAGACTTTTATAGTAGACAACTTCCTTTACATAAATCTTCAACGCCTCTTGGAATTTGTTTGCAAACTTTTAGCTAAAAATGGATTTGTACGATATTTTAGTGCGCTATAACGAAGCCGTTACAGCCGTAGTCGTTGAATCACTTGCAAGTCATGCCGCCATTTCCTGACTACTGGAATCACGACATAAATTGCAAATGGATCATATGAATATTGCGTTCCATGCAAAAATATTTGCTCGGTTTTCTACACGCAGAAAAGTCACGCCAGCAGAAGAGAACATCGAAGACCAGACTGGTATCCAGGTTGGTAAGTTAGAATGTGTTTTTATTATTGCTGTTAGATTTGATGCATGTGTTTAAGGGTTGACTTCGTACGTCTGGTCTTTATTTTACCATGTGTCTGTTATTTTCCTTCTTCCTTCTCATTCTTTCTTCTTCTTAGTAGTCAACATTAAAAGTTTGGTTATTTTGGAACTTCGCTTAAGTAGCTTTGTAAATATTGATGAAATTATAAGAAAATTTGTAAGAACGAAGCAAATAAAATCTAAACTTTAAGAACTTTTTCATTATTGCTGCCCAAAATCAAGCGCAGACAAAGTTTTTTGGCCATAGCTAAAATTTAGTTCGAGAAACTTAACCTAAAGTAATTTTCAAGCAATTCTCAAGCGGTACTAAGTCTTTTTTTGCTTCTATACGATTTTCTCAGAAATTCTTTTATGAATGAATGATATTTTTTATGAATAAATAGTATAAATACCATATATAGCACCAAATATGTTTAATTTTGAATTATATAATAGGGGAGGGAAGAGCATTCAGAGAGCGGATATTGAAGTAAGAACCACTTTTATGGTATTGTCTTTTCGAAGACATTATACTTAAGGATATTTGTGATTTGATGTGTGATTGTGAAACAATGGTGGTTGGTTACAAAACCCCGAAAGACACAATCCTGAGTGACAAAGTCCGGAAAGATAAAATCGAGAACCTACATTCATTCATTCATTCATAGCACATTCTTGAATATAGTATTTGTTATTTATTCATATACATAAATATTTCCCTCAGAAGTGATTATAGTTGGGGCTTTGTGATATGTATGTGGTAATGATAGTCATAATGAATAAAATCTAATAATAATTGAAAATACGAAACCATTTGTAATCTGCCGAAATGGTGGTAGTTTGATATATTTCTGAAATAAGTAGAGCACAAGCTTGAACGAACATATATAAGTAGTTGACATGCAGTATGACGCAGGTCAAAGACCTCACCATTTGTGCCCTCTCTGTTCTTGGTCCTTGCGCATCCTATTGATTGTTTTTCTGTATTTATTCCTTCTACTTTTTAATGTTGAATTCGCTGTCGAAGCCTTCTGTGCAAATAGGTTGAAAGATAGTTATTGAAATTTTGATGATTTCATTTTTAATTCTGACTTCCTTTGTACCATCAGTATCAATTGCTATCAATTTAGATGTCGGTAGAAAGTGTGTCGAATTTGTTATTTCTTCTTTGTAACGGTTGCTTTGCTCGGTAGAAGATTTCAATCTGTTCAAGTTTTTATTGTCGGTTCTTTATATTCCTATCCTGAATCACAGGATAAATGATTCAGAGTAAATTTGTTGTCTTTTTATCGACGCTATTATTGTTGTTGCTGGACAGCAGCTAAGACACTAGTTTGTTGGAAAGAGCTAACAATGCACTTATGCTTTTAGCCATTTCTGGTCTTCATATCGTGACGCTTTTCTTACATTTCTGTCTATTTTAAATATTCTTAGAGCAAAAAAAAAAATAATAAAAAAATAATGTTAAATTAAATCTAAAAATGAATTTTAGATTTTAAAGTGAATTTTGAGTTAAGATTTTCCTAATTTTTAACCGCTACATTAACAAGTTTTATGAGTAATTATCAATACAGGTTTTTCACGTTTTTTGCTACAGTTATGAGTGATAACTTTCAAAACGGAACACATACCGAATCCATCGAAGCGTTTTTGATTTCAACACACTACAAGCTTTCAACACACACTACAAGTTATCAACACACTACAAGCGAAAAAAGAGGAAAAATGTTGAGCTTTCTTGTTCTGTTTGGTGTGCATTATCCTGAGACAAAATTATATTTAGGACCTGCATTTAGGCCTTGCTACCAAGGCCTTAACGTTTGACAGTTGAACCAGGAACAGAAGGCAATGCAAAATACGAAACATGGTTCGATGTGGAAAGTTAATCTTCGGTTATCAAATGCCTCTCAATATATTTAGTTATACATTGGAATTTACCGGGATAATTTTAGAAAAAACATCGCCTTTTTTACTCCCACAAATATAACATTCCTGCTATTCTAAAATTTAAAATTTTCAAAATCCATTTAGCTCGTCTCATACATCAATACACTAGGACATTTTATTTGTAAATTAAAAATATTCGGCAGCTTTTGATTTGGACGTTTCTTTCCGAAATCCGAATATTCGAAATTAATATTTAAGCGCTTGGGTGTTGATAATTGTTATGTTGAAGAAAACTGAAAATACGAAAAATTTACATTTTTCAAAATATTAAATTTTTCTATAAAATTTCGAAAAATCTCCTCAGCCCCACAAGAAATCAAATAAATCAATATCAGCATTTCTAGCACAAATCCAGCAACAACAACTTCTATCAGTGCAATGATTTAAAATCCTTATCTGTGGAAACCACAATCAATGCAATTACAACTCCTTTTGAATTGGTCTTCTGTGAAACGTAGTGCATTGATTGAAGCAATAAAGTGTTTATCGAACCGAAAGATTAAATAAGGAAAAGCTCAGAAAAATGCAGTGTTAGAGGTTGGATAAGTGGACAAAAGACTTTTGTGGAAGGAAATCAGAAAGTCATGAGATCAGTAAATTCACAAGAGTGAGGATTTATGAATGTGTGAGTTTGTGGAAGTGTTCCCTTCCAAGAAATAAAAAACAATTCCTAAAGGTTCTCGCCGATCCAATTATTAAATAATTTGAAACCCTATAGAAATGTGATTTATTTATAACAAAATCTTTCTCCCATTTTATACTATTTAATGTATATTTAAACTAACTAAAAAACTTAAAAAAATTAAAAAATCATCAACAAATTTAGTAGACTTTAATTTCATTCCACTTCATTTCCACTCTGAAATATTTAGCTAGCAATTGCGTTCATTTTTAATCAACAAATTACTCAAAATTTCGCTGGTTTTAAAGCATTAAGGTAGTGAAATCTTAAAATTAAATTATTACATTATGAAAATAAGAGGTCGTAGCACCCTTTTCTAACGGTTGGAGCGTTGTAAATTTCTATATGCGTGCTAGTTATTTTAATAATATTCAGTCAAGAATTTCCTTTCTCCATTTATACTTCAGGATTGGTCGTTACACATTCTTTATGTGCTATTTTTTCCTCATTTTATAGAAAAAATTGTGTAGAATCTCAGAGAAAGAAAAATTTCAAAAAGGGCTGCAAAAAAGGAGAGGAAAATGCGCTAAGTGTTGCAAACATAAAACAATGAATAAAGTGAACAGAGCATAAATTTTAATCAAATTTACAGTATGATGAAAGCAGAGGGATTGTGGGTTTGAGTAGGTTCTGTACGTGCGGTCTCGCTGGCCCTCGGTTCGTAATTTTTAATGTTTGTTTTGCTTACGCTTATGTTTATTTGAATTTTTATGCAAGGAACATTTTTATGAAGGTATTTCCTGTTTTTTTGTTTACTTCCTCTTATATTTACGCCCTCATTGGGTCCATTTTATTTTACTCTTCTCGCTTTTCACATATTTAAGTTCTATTAAAACATATTACAATACTAAAACTGAATTAGTTTACTTTATATGTGATTTATAATTTAGTCTTCACTCAAGGAAAGCTTTCCTAACATTTTAAAATTTTATAATTTTTCAACATCTATGGAGACTTTTGTTTGGACTTTTTATTCGCTATCGAATGAACTTTAATACTTTAAAACTAAATAAAACAAGAATAACACATTTGGTAATACAATCATGTAATTTCCTTTTGCGACAAAACACTTTGGATTTGCTTTTGAAAATAATGCAAGGGGACTGCGTACGAAAAAATATATATATCCAATACGTAAACGTTTTAGAGGATTATAATATTATAACAGTTTGATGAAATTTGTTTCTTCATTTATTTCCACTATTATATTTTCGATATGCCTTCAAAATATTTGAGCTTGAAAATAATCGGTCTCCTGAAGCTTTAATATTTGTCTGACCATTGATATGACAGGGTCAAAGTCGAGAGAAAATTTAAAGGCACACACACGAGGGTGCCCGTTATGTTCTACGCCCCTCACGCACGTTAGCAGTTCAATAAAAGCAGTTCAATAAAAATAACAACAACAAAATATAGAGTAATAAAATTGAGAGCAAACATGAAATCAATATTAACATTAATATAAAAGAGAGACAGCGTACTGTTTATTTAGAAAATCCCGAGAATAATGGAGATAGTTCCAGAAAGAAAACTATTATAAGTTTTAAGATGATTTTCCGATATAGCGTGCAGCGTATAGAACGAATACAGTTCATTCAAATGCGGAAGAGTCATTGAAGGAAGCATGTGGCTTACTGCCTGCTGAGACTAATCGCAATTGTATATTCAATGACAGATATCCTTCCGTAGGGTGGTTTTATGCTGCTGCACGGCGATTGTAGCGTGTGTGAAAGGACTGAAACAATTTTTGAAGGGAAAACAAATTTTACAGCATCCAAGGTTGATGTGGCGGATAGAGATTGCAAGCGAGGGTGTCGACGAGAAGCAGAATCAGGAATCCGTGAAATGTTCGATAGAACTTAGAAAGAAAAACGATAGTCTTCAAGGGAAAATCTATTCAAGAATAATACAAAAGTCGATATATCAATAAACTGAAAATGTGGCGGTTGCTGGGTTGGGGTGGTGGTTTTTAAAGAGCAACAAAGTTGTTTTATTAAAGCTTATAACAAAGATGTTTAATCAACTTATCGACATCGATGAGTCTTGAAATTTATTGACACGAGTACAATTCTTCTAAAATTGGGGTGGATGTAAAATTAAGGGCGTTTAAATATCTGGTGATGTAATCATCTGAGGGATATACATGGTGATGACGTAACTACTATAAGAAATCAAGTTAAATGTGGATGAAATTATTCTTGTCTGATGTATATTCATGAATTCGTTTTTTCCGAGAAAACAAATTGAAGAAACAGAGGGTTCAATTTTTATTCTTAGAAGAATTGTTCAGTTCATATCTCGTTCGTACTGATTGTTCGATTGTTTAGAGAGGGTGCTACATGTATTTATTCTTTAATAGTAATATTTCTATTTAGTTTTACTTTGAAAAAATGTTGCCAAATTGAGAAATATCGACTATTTGTGCAAATATTTCATCAAAGCTTTTCCTGATTTCTGTCAATTGCATACTGCTTTTTCATACTTTTTATGTAATACTGCTTTTCTCTTTGCTTTATACCAATTCTCGAATATATTTTCTTAATAGTGTGAGTTGCAAACTTGTATATATTTCACCCTATTAAAAGTTTAACTATTTTAGTCAAAATTTTGTCACCTTTTTCAAACTTATTCAAACCGTATATCGTTTTTGTTTCCTTTTTATTGCTTCTAATTGTTGTTGGTGGTGTTGATGTTCCTTTTATCGATAATTTTTTTTAGGATCGAATATATATATATATATATATATATATATATATATATATATATATATATATATATATATATATATATATATATATATATATATATATATATATATATATATATATATATATATATATATATATATATATATATATATATATATATATATATATATATATATATATATATATATATATATATATATATATATATATATATATATATATATATATATATATATATATATATATATATATATATATATATATATATATATATATATATATATATATATATATATATATATATATATATATATATATATATATATATATATATATATATATATATATATATATATATATATATATATATATATATATATATATATATATATATATATATATATATATATATATATATATATATATATATATATATATATATATATATATATATATATATATATATATATATATATATATATATATATATATATATATATATATATATATATATATATATATATATATATATATATATATATATATATATATATATATATATATATATATATATATATATATATATATATATATATATATATATATATATATATATATATATATATATATATATATATATATATATATATATATATATATATATATATATATATATATATATATATATATATATATATATATAATATATATATATATATATATATATATATATATATATATATATATATATATATATTATATATATATATATATATATATATATATATATATATATATATATATATATATATATATATATATATATATATATATATATATATATATATATATATATATATATATATATATATATATATATATATATATATATATATATATATATATATATATATATATATATATATATATATATATATATATATATATATATATATATATATATATATATATATATATATATATATATATATATATATATATATATATATATATATATATATATATATATATATATATATATATATATATATATATATATATATATATATATATATATATATATATATATATATATATATATATATATATATATATATATATATATATATATATATATATATATATATATATATATATATATATATATATATATATATATATATATATATATATATATATATATATATATATATATATATATATATATATATATATATATATATATATATATATATATATATATATATATATATATATATATATATATATATATATATATATATATATATATATATATATATATATATATATATATATATATATATATATATATATATATATATATATATATATATATATATATATATATATATATATATATATATATATATATATATATATATATATATATATATATATATATATATATATATATATATATATATATATATATATATATATATATATATATATATATATATATATATATATGTATATATAAAGATGTAGATAGAAGGACGGATATGGAAAGGGGGCGGAGGGGAAGAGAGTGAGATAATGGCGAGAGGCTTAGAGTGAATGCTATAGGATGGGAGCTGTGATGATTCAAGGCGAGAACACCTTAGCTTTTATAACAAATTCAATTTACGACTGTAAAAGAATTAAATATCAAAAAGATTTTCAATCTGATTCAGAGCTTTCAGGAAACGTCAGGTTTCGTTTTTTGAAACAAAGGTAAATACTAGAGGAAATTTATGAATATATTATTTGGAAAAATAAATTTTCTCAAACGTTATTTAATCATCTTATGTATTTCGAAAATCAGATATTCGTCATTGAATATTAAAATATTCCTTTCCAATTTTTTTTGTAAAGGAAATACATTTGAATTGAGGACATAGTCCGTTTATGGATTAAAAGCAAAATTTTAAATTTCTAATAATTATCATTCTTCTCACATTCTCACTTTCTTACTCATAATCTTTTTATAGTCTTCTAAAAAATAACAAGAAAACTCAAATTTTACGAGTAAAGAACGTGCGAGGAACTGACCAAAATTAAGCATAATAAAATATCAAAGAATACGTGCAAAATATCGAAAATTTATCAATATATTAAATTTACGCTACTTGAAACAACAATAAGAACATCTTCTAGCGTGGTGAAGTTGGCACGAGTGCCAAAAATCATTTAAACCCACTGAAGTAGCACAGAAATGCTTGAAAATTTTTTTCCAGGTACAACAGAAATGGCGGCAAGTGTTGGGTCGGTTGGAGGAAAGCATAATAAAAGTCAGAAAGTCAACAGGACAGCGACAAAAGCAATAAAAAACGAAATAATAGCAGTCAACATTTTCGCAAACAGAAGCAAGAAGAACACTAACAACAACAGCAATAAAAAGGACAACAAAAACGTAGCCAAATAAACAAAGCAGCAGGTAAGCAATTTAAACGAGAATTATAGCATTAACACTGGCAGAGATGGCGACATGCGAAGAATAGTAAAATGGTAACGATTGAGTGAACATGTAGCGAATACACTGGAAAAAATAATCGCTATGGGTATATATGATGCAGAAATCAATAGTTATTTTATTAACTCAAAAGCTGTTTATTAAAGCTGTTCACGTTTCGGAATTACGGTACCTGCATTTTATCTATAAAATATTATTCTTTGAAATGTAAATAAAATAAAAGAAATTTGAACAATCATTACAACCGACATATATACGAGCATATTGAAATGTTGTAATCAATATTGGTCTCAGGTAGTCGTTAAAATGGGCAATAAAATATAATAAAGCTCATTCCGTTTTAACAGTTTTCTCGACGGCATATTCAATAAATTCGTTGGATCTTGAACGTTCCTTAGAATTATAGACGTATTACATTAATTCACGTTTCCTCACGTCTATTCAATTTTTTATACTAAATTCTGGAAAGAAATTTGTGTTGAATTCTAAAAATGTTGCAACTATTTCAAAAATTTAAATCATAAATAAATCGTTATAGTCATTTAAACCAAAAGTCTCCCTCAGACATATCTGACAAGGTTTTGAAGACGGATAGAATAGGATTTATTATGGCGACGGAATATCGTATTATTTTTGGATACATTGTCGACCCCGATCATAAGAGGATTAAAGCTGGATGGTCACCATTTTTAGACTACATTATGAAGCTAACGCGATGGGTTTCTTCTTAGTCGGGAGCAAAGGAATAATAATGGTGTTCTACAATACATTACACACGTCTTCAATACCAATAATTCATTCGGCATCATAGAAAGTCAAGCTCAATTATAGAAAAATTTATAAGTCAACATTATTTCAAATTTCTCTCACGTTTGACTAAAATATTCTATAGCTGGTGGTGTTTGAAGAGCTTACGCAACCCACAGTTTCAAGATTGGTATATTTCTATAAAAGTGATAAAAACATTGCAATTCTTATCCTGATTACTAGAAAGGGCATCCTTGCGCTTTCTGAATGTGTTAGAAAATCTTAAACGGAGTAGATATAAAAATATACGAAAACAAATTATACTAAAAAGGTTTAAAGTATATATGGATAAAGTAAAAAGTAGATAGTGTGATTTAATAAAAGTGTAAGGACAATAATTTTTATGTGCAATAATATTTCCCATAACTTCCTTAAATAGGATTTAAAATATTTTCTGATATACGAGACATTTTACTTTCTTATTAAGTTCCATGTAATTCCAGAGTGAGATGGTTCTTGTCATGTGCAGTTTATTGTCGTTGAAGTAAGCACGATGCAAATGTAAAGAATAATCTTTTTTCTTATTAATGGCTTTCAATTTATTTTCTGAATTCCAACAAAAAATCGAATATTAAACGAACCCATCAACAAAGACGTCAGCAGCACAAAAAGCGACCCAATTTCATCCCTATATCTTAAATTACAACATTACTATATGCATACAATCTTGCTTTGCGGCAGAAGTGAATTCATACCAAAGCCTTAAAGAATTTTGCACAAAGGCATTATAAATATTTATAGGATTTGAAGAACGATTAAAATAGATTACTGTGATCAAAAAATTGTGACCAACAAATGAAATTGAATCCCTCAGATTTATTATATTCAAATCAGTTAGTAATAAATTAATTTTAAATGGTTTTAATTTGAAAATTTCATTTGGGAAATCATTTGAAGAAATTTGAGATTTTGAGATTTTATTATCTTTGAATGTAGAAAGTACTCTGTTATTCATTGATTTATCTAGCAAATATTTCTTCGCACAAACCGCATTTTTTAGCAAGAAAAAATATAGCATTTGACACAAAGTAAATAATGCTATTTATTTTGCTATAGTTTCAATGTTTGCCGCCTAACTTTGTTAAAATTTAGTTTGTTCTTTCAACAGAAGGGTCGTTGTATGTGTAGAATTGGTATACATATATAAGATAAATATTCCTCCGACTTCCTTTTATTTCCTATTTCTATTGTTCTCTGGTATTTTCAATCATTTTTCAATGCATTATACGTTACAACGCCAGCAATAGTATTAAAGCAATAGGAAACTTAGCGAAGTGAGTTTTGAGGCCAATTCGGTTGTGATAATAATACATAATTAGTATAAATCAAAATAATTACATTATTAAAATAAATAATTAGTTCAATAAATCAAACATTGGCAATATTTTTATATCACATAAGTGGTATTTGTAAGATTTAAAAAAAAAATCTTCGCTTAGCACATGTGAATTTCTACTATAGAACATATAATAATTCAATGACAGTGATAATGCTATTTCTTACTTTCTCTTGTGGAAACTGAATTCAGCCATGGTTCCAATTAATGCCTAAATACCCATACACACACGTACACAAAACAGATTGTGCATTCTTTAGCATACTCTGAAGTTCGTAAAACGTTCTTTCGAAGAACATAATCAGCTTTGGAGCACTTGACCACATACGACATCTGCTAGGATACCAAATCAAAAATTGAATACTTAAGTGCATTGATTGCTTGCTTTAACGATTCCAATTACTCCTTTCGAGATCCTCTTTACGTTGCCTAACCTGGTATCTATCTGCAGTTTTAATTGAATGCCAGACAGAGAGAAAAGGTCTTTAGTAAAGTGTTGTGATGCTTTGTAGTTAGCCCAATCATATCAATCTGTACCTGAATAGGGTTAACAACATGCACTCCGAGCACAAGCGCTGCAAGTTGCACAAGGAAAAAATATATTTATATGGAAAAAGAAATCACATTTAGATCGAAGAGTGATACTGTAGTGGCAGTAACAACTAGAAAGTTTTAGTAAACTCGTTTAAAGCTGAAAACAATAAAACAGCTTTTCCAAATGCTTGGGCTCCGGGATCACTACTTTTCTCTCCTACCGATCACAAACAGCCATGCTTCCAAGAGATTGTAAGAAGAAATCGAGTATTTATCCATTTTGTACTACCATCAATTAGGTTGGCGAAACCATTGATTTGTTCAGCGATTTTTCATAAATGTATGCTTGTGTGCATATATGTATGTGTTCAATATCTTACTGCCAGCATAGCTTCCCAAAAAGTTAGGAGTTTGTAATTCCATGTGTTTGAGTTTTTCCACCAACATCTGTTCCTCTTGTCGCAATGTTTTGTTCAGCTTTCTCTTCCGTTTTGCTCATTGCCATACATTTTCGAAGAGTTAACGATTTAATTAGAGTGTCGCTGTTGCGGTATTTCTGTCGCGGTTTTGTTGTCATCTTTGCTTTTGTTGCTGATGTGTTGATTTTAGTTCTCCTTTAGATGGATTGATAAGCGGCATCCCAATCATTAATCAATTCATACATCAATCAGTTTATATAAAAATGTATGCAAGTCAATTCATTCACCGACGTTCACTCATATTGAAGGGTGGAGTGAAGTATACAGTACTTGTGCCGCAGGATCCTTTGTTATTTGTATACTCTCGTATTTATCTCTAAATTTCGAAAGTATTCGATTTTCTATATTATTCTATTCTATATTTCGGGAACTAGAATTTTTTATTTGTAATATGTTGAGAGACTTTTAAACCTTGAATTTTACACAAATTAAATTGGCAAAATAAATAAAAGAGATCTATTAAAGGGCTGAATGAATGACTTGGAAAGATCAATTTTGGAATACTTTCATAAATTTTTAGACATCTTAAGGAGATTGAAAATTACGACTTGCTGTTTTTTACTTTTCTCTAAAAATGTCGTTGTTGCTGCGATTGTTCTGTATATTTCTGCGTTGCTTCTGGGCTTAATAGAAACCCTTTTATCGGAGTTTTTATTTTTATTATTTTTTTATCGGAGCAACTATTTGATGTTATGAATTTTACTCAACCTTAGAAAATTGCTTAGGTTCAGAAAACAATTTGTGTTTTATATTTCCACAAAATTGATTTAAAATTTAAACATTGCTCAACTTGAAATATAAATCTGTTGTTCATGATTTTACCACAGCATCTTGGTTACCAAACAAGTCTTCTCTGTGTTTGAAAGCAGGTAAACCGCAGCCCCCACAAAGCCAAAAACTTTGCATATCCGATCGCGATCAAACGTGCCGACGCTAAACATTCTTTTTGACTCTAAAACTACAAGTTGCAAAATGAAAAGTTTGATAAAATATATTCTTCCACTTGTACGAATGTTATTCACATTTCAAATGTAATGTAGCTTATCCTGATACAAATAGTTAGAAGTTATTATACCGTTTATTTGCATTTTAACCTGAAATGTAGTTAGAAAGAACGGTTTCACGTTAACAACAAATGCATATGTAAAAATTTTTCACAAGATTTTTAGACTGTATTTAATACGAACTTTTTTGCAGCTTTCAGAAATTAGTTAAGAGAATAAGTGGAAGTGAATTTTATTTGTCATTTTTTGTGTCAGTGTAAACCAGGAAAACAGGAAATCGATATGAAAAAATACAAAAAATATCATAAAATTTTCCGTTTATAATGGAAATGTGTTTACTGCCAAAATGAGCAATATTTGGTAAGGTCGCTAAGTTCGGTGTATTATACTATATTATTATATTTGGTGTAATAGCATTATTAAATTATATTGTTGATAATTAATTTCCATTTCATTAGTAATCCATTTTTTATTTTATTTTGGCAAAGGGTTCTATCAATTTATCCTTCTTAGTATTTGTTTTTAACTTACCTTCTGTCAGTAAACAGAGAAATGTTATGAGCATGGTCGTTGCTGCTGCAACCGTTAGTGGTGGTGATATAGGTAAATAGCTTAAATGCATTTTGGCTGATACTTTTATACCAAAATATCTGGTTCTTTAAATTTATTTTCAACAATAAATTTGAGTTGGAATTGCATAGGAAGTTTCATAATCTGTAAAGAGAAAAAAATAAAGATTTGATATATGTCTTCAGAGCAGAAATTTAATTTGTTCTTAAGGTTTTTATTTAACCTAAGTTAAATATTTTATGATTCCATTTTATTATTGTGATAGTGTTCCATTCCATGAATTTTTTCAAACATCTTGGGTTGGTTTTTGTTTTCTTTGAATTTTCCTCGTTTCTAATGAAAATCTATTTAATTTAATCGACGTTATTTATAAGTTTCGCATTTTTGTTCATTTTAGTTATACTTCAGTCTTTTTCCTAATCAATTTTTAATTAATTTTGTTGAAACTTTCTTTTGTTTTTCGGTTAACTTTTCCGACAGTTTCGAAATGACCAACCTCGTTGTCAAGAAAAAGTATTTACTTTCGAAACGTTAGATTCTTCTACTTAGCCGTTTCCTAACACTTCTTCTTCCGATCGTAACTGCACTCTCAATTTTTCGTTCAAATTTAAAGCCCATTAGGTTTTCCCTTAACTTGGATGCACTTGTATCAATTATCTAATTGTTACTTAGCTTCTACGGTTCAAAAACAACTAAAATATTTATAACGTCATTAAAAATGGGCCAGCTTTTACTGCCACTGTATGTGTATATGAATTTATGTATACAGCTCGTTTTCTGCAGAATATATCGTATTCTTCCAGTCGCGCAGCCTACCCCCCAAAGCCCAGCCACAAAGGTGGAACATAGTTTAATTTCAAACACTATCGTATATGAAATATATTTATATGCTGTGCAAGTCTTTTTATGAGGATGTGATTTAGCATCAGACTGAGAAAATCTAGGAAAACTTATGCCTGCACGTCAATTAAGTACAAGTACTGTTAGTCGTTGCAAGTCATAAAATTAAGCATTTAAAAATTTAATTCTGAGAAGATTTTGGTAGTGAAATTTTAATGGCTTCCTAAACTCCGTTAATCTATAAAGCATTCTGCAGAGTAATTTCAATATTTCGGAATTTACAATATGTCTTATAGTAGATATACTTCATATATTATTGTACTGTGTCTGCGTAGAATTATATTCTTATATCCTAAAGAATTAGTGCATTACATATTTAAATAATGTTATCGCTTTACTGATTGATGAAACATCGAGCGATTTCCTACGGAAAATTACAAGAAAGCTACAACTTTTGAACTATGGACGATGTATACGAAATACATGATACGGTTAACTGAAAAAATTGCTACTCTGTTTTATCACTTAATATTTTATCCCATAATTGCCCTATCTTTGTTCCGTTAATTCGAAAAGGATTATTTGATGCACAAATATCCATTTAAGTCGCCACTCGATCATTTTTTCTAAAAAAGCGTTACTATGCTAGATTTGAGCGATGCTCTTTATTTGAAGGGGATCTCTCTTTGCGTTGAAGTTGCAACCTATCATTGCAAAAACGAAGTTAAACAAAATAAAAAAACAACGACAGAAAAACGATAAACCAAAATACGACTAAGCCAAACGTAACTACACAATCCGTACCATTTAATTCCTTTCCTATTTTCCATCTTTAATCCATTCGTGATTGCTCCTTTTTTCAGCAAGTTTTTTTCGTTATTTCTTTGTCTTCGCCTAATTCCTTCTCTACACTTTAGATATCCTCTAGTTATTGTATTTCTTATATCCTTTACGTTATTCTTTTAAAATTTTCTTTATATTTGCTCAGGTTTTATTGTTCATGGCTTTCATTGTTTTACTGTTTCAGGTTTACCGTTTAAATGGTTTTAGTTTGTTGCTGCATAATTCCAGTCGTTGCTGGTGCAGTTGTTGTTGCAACTGTCCCTGTCGTTTTCCTGTGTTTTATATTTTTCAATTATTCTATCAATATAAAAATTAAAAACGTGTTTGTGAAGAATTTGTGTAATCAATTAATTTATGTGCTTTATTTATTTATTCTATATTTACACAATAATTTACGTTAATACAATTTAATTACGTTTATTTTGCAATTTCAAATGTTTTGTATTATAAATTTTATATTTTGTTATTTCTCCTTATTTTTACTGTTTTAATCTAAATTTTTTTTATTTTATACGTTCGTGATTACTTTATTAAAGCTATTGAAAATATTTTGATTTATTTGCATATAACTATTATCTTATTGTTTTATTATCGTTATTGTTGTTTCAGTACATACTACTTCATTTGTCCTGATAGTTTCGGCCCGCAACGATGCCAGCTTTTGCTCTTACTGATGAAAACAAAAATTAGGTCGATATAAGGCTAGAATTATAATAATTATAATAAGTGCAAATAAAATTTAATTGAAATTAGTTCTTTAGTTTATATTTTATTAATTTATATTTTATTAAATTTTTAATTAAATTTTGCCAGGACTTTTACGTAATAACCGCGTCTTTCGTTTAAGTCTGTTTTATTGATGATAATTGCGTAAATATTTGCTGATTGGCTGGTATAGTGTAGACATTAATTTGGTGTTATTCGGTAACTGTTTGGTTGATTTTAAATTTATCGCTTATTAATTCAAATTCGCAAATTAATTGTTGCTTTCACATCTCTACACGTTATGGTTCATGTAAAAAAATGTTGTACTTTCGGGTCACTGAAATGTTCATCGGTGCGTATGAGCGATATATAATTCACTCGGTTTATGCCTCACGATCCAGTGTAATGCAATCTTTCGAAGGAGATATCGCAGATATAGAAAAGCATATATATCTCACTCCGAATCACTGAGTCGACTTAGCCCTGAACATCCGTGTGCATGCCTGCCTGCCTGTATAAGCCACGATTTCACGATTTTCATAAATCACGATTTCAGAGAACGGAAGGACATATAACGTGCAGTTTTTCATGTCTATTCTCCATCTTTCTGTTCTCTGTATTTCTAATGTACTATAAAATGGCAATAATCTGTCCGTTTGTTATTTGAATGAAATTGTAAATTTATACCAAGCGTGTAGGATAAGCATTGACTAGGCAATACTTAGCCTTCTTACTTGTTTTTTCAGTTATCCTTCTATGAAAGGACTCATATAGCTTTGAAATAATTCCCAGTGATACTTAGTTCCATACGTAGCAAGAGGTCTTGCATTATGTAAAAACTTGTGAAGAGCAAATTATAAAAAAATAATATAAAAATAAATGTATGAAATCTATGGGGATTGTTCACTGGCTCTTCAGCACACTTAGAGTGAATGATTGCTCCAGTTATTGCAATACCATACCTTTCTTTCAACAATCCTATTTATTTCCCCCTTCTCACCTTTCTTCGCCCATTAGATATATTGTGTTGTACCGCAATATTCATTTGCGCATATCATGCATTTTGGAATATGTGCTGAACAAATGATTGGCGGGTAAAATAGCACACAGCTTCAATTACAATATTTGTTGTTCTTGTAAATGTTTGTTGTTCTTCTTTATTGTCAATTGATAAACACTGCAACGATAACCCTATTCATACCTTATTCATTTCATCTTTGCGACTGATTCTGCCAGAGATTTTTGCCGTCCTTTTTAGTGGCTTTAAAGCTACTACTGTTGGCAATCTTCAGTCAAGTGACTATACATCTGCTTTTAAAATTATGTACGTAATGAATCAATTGGTGTAAGTGGACTCCTCAATGTTGCAGACTAAGATCGGGAGAAAAACAGAAAGCAATAGCAAATTCAGACGGAAAATTTCTTAGGCTTCGCAGCATTGTTCTAATGCACTTGTTGGTTCGTTCCAGTCGAAGCAAATCCGAATTGAGTGCGTTCGCAGAATGGAAATAGCATATATATCTTTACGTTCTATCAGTCAATATTAATAAAGTATGTAATTCATAAATTGCATTGGAGTGTAACAACAAGTATGCGAAAGGAGATTGTAAAATGCCACACTGTTGGGCATTTTCATCTGTAACACGACGAAAGAGTTATGCAGTCGCGAATTGAGGTAAAAATATTCTGATGAACTTTTTGATAAGCAGTTATAGATAAAATGCATTGAAATTAACATGAATTAACTAGTAGCGCTAGTTAGGATGGACAAGACCATCAAGCAAGCGTCGTTCAAGCAAGCGAGTTCAATAAATAATAAAAATTATAAAAATTATAAGAATTATAAAACTTATAAAAATTATAAGTCGATAAAATGTGTCCTCGTCGAATCAGACGAAATTACAGACAGGAGAAAATAAAGCTGCAAAGAAGCCACAACAATCGTTTCCAAATCTATCTAACACATTATATTTATCGCCAGGCATTTCGCCATTCCAACAATACTTTCGGTGAATTTCTTTAAAAGCCTTTTATTGATACTAATTTTGATGCTCGTAAAAAGGAGTTTGCTAAATCATATTTTTAATAACTTCTAAACGATCCGACTTTTTTAAAGGGTTTTGTTAATTATGAGATGCTCTATATTTCAGCTTATGGATGGTAAGATTCTGTCGATTATGGTAATATTCCAATGATTTTAATAAAACAATTTATTTGGATTACTATAGTTTTTGTGTCGGATAAAATGTTCGTTTTGAGAAAGGATTCAACAAAAGATAAAAAATATTCTAATTATTTTTTTGGCACAGAAAATCAAACAGGATGGAAAACTTTAAGAAGTGTGTCAACACGTTTCTTTAAGTTTGAATTATATTTATCAATTTATTGCTACATAAAAGCTAAAACACGATCAATGGAAGATCACATGTGGCGTACTGCCAAGCCCTGCTACTTTTTGTTATTGTTTTTATTATATTTCGTAATAATAACTTAAATTTTTTATGAATTGCTTGTAAACAACTATCCACAATTTTTAGTCGTAATTTTTATTTACTTACATTTTATTGAAAACCGCAAGAAATCCAGTTTTATGCTCAGATTGTAAAAATAATTTGCTGACGATTTTAATCCCATTATAATCCCATAATGGTTATTAAATTTCGATAAACCGATTCACTATACGCACATACACAATCCTTTTTGAAAGCATACAAACATACCCGTAATAACTTATGGTTATTGTAAATAAGTTAGCAGGTTCATGGACCATGAATATGTGCCGTATGAATACGGTGTATATTTTGTTTTTGCATTGTTTTTTCAATCTGTTATTGTTGTTTTGCGCTTTACAAAATTTAATCTGCGCCTTTAGCTAAATAATAATCGAAATACGAGCCGCAGCAAACAAACACTCACGCATATGTAAAATATTATGTTTACGTGTGTTGTATAGTAAACGACATGATGTGCTCGCGAAACTGGAACGAAGGAATGTATCGACAAAATGAGTAGTGGAAACCCCTTTTGTTACGCGAATGAAACAAGAAGAGGAGAATGGCAAAGTGAAAACTGAAAATGTAAATGAAATGTTGTTTGTCAATGCGCAAGGAAAACTTTGCACCCACTAAAGATAAATTCTGCACCTCGCGGTAACGCACTTTAAGAAAAATTTTATTGGAGCATAATAGTTTCCAGAAAATTAACAAATATTTTTCACCTAAGTAAGACAAAAACTGATTAAAAAATTCCAAATATGTTTATAAACAAAGTTTTGTTTATATAATTTTCGAAGTTTAAACGCGTCGATAAACAATTCAAACAATAACGTTCGATTATCAAGCAAGCAAATTGCCGACTGATTCGAACTGAATGAACGATTTATCAAAAGAGGTCCTGTCTGCAGAATCCTTTAATCCACCACTCTTGGACATTTCAGGACCATTCCCGTTCGTTTGTCTTTTGTTGCAAAAGAAGGAGAGAGTGCGAGAGAGAAAGAGAGAGAGAGAGAGAGGAAAAGGGTAATTAAATATGGATTGAGAGGACTCGGATGAGAATAGTACAATTACAAATACAACAATCTGTTGCGAGGAAATAAAACCAAATAAAACCCTGGACAATAGAGAAACCTAGCTCTTCGAGAGTATGAGAGAGAAATATTCTCTGAAATATTGTAAAGAGTCATAAATTTACTTAGTGCTCTTCTTCTCAATCTAGCTTCTCCTATTCACCTCGGTTCTTTGCTATTTGAGCGCAGGTTTACATCTTTAGAATTAACGTTTTCAGGAAAAATATGAAAGCAACAAGTGTCACTTCGTTGACATGTGTATGTTGTGGTGACGACAAACATCTAAAGCCAGATTTAATTTAGAGCATTGTTGAATTTTATTCAAGCGCGGGAAAATGTAAGTGTGATTGCAGAAGACAAAATATGTGGTGGTTAGTAAATGGGAACATTTTAGAAAGAAACAAGCAACAACTGGGTGAAACTTATATATACTTACAGCCACAGCGATTACCCGTCACATGACACAACCGTATATTTAGGAATTTATTACGTTATTTACAAATTTATTATTTAAGGTGTCTATTAAGTTTTTCATAAATAACCAACATCGTAACCAAGGTCATTTGTTTACTTTAGATTTTTGTTATTAAGGTATTAATGATCGAGTTTTTAGCGAATATATGTAAATATATTAAGTTATTGCCAATTTATGAAGCTATGCCGAGATAAACTTCATTCTCTTCTTTTGGAAATAATAAATTTGTTTAACGAAGCTAACAGACGAACTCTTTAAAGCTGATCGAGCCGAAAGAAAGTTATTTGCAATATTCTGTTGTTTTAAGCCTTAGTCGAAAATAGTGTGCTTCTTTTAGTTGAAATAATATTATATCTTCAAATTAGTAGTAAAAATCGTCAAGGAGCAGGCAAATTTAATTCAATTCAAAAGGAATGAAAATGGAAAGACTCAATGGCGAAAATCCTAAACATGTTTTCTCTAGATTTTTACATGCGACTCTTCTCGTTAAATTTCTTTAAAATATTCAAGTCAATTACGCAATAATGAAAGGACATCGTCAATGTATGCACGTCGCAAAAAACAGTGCATGCGTTACCTAGTTTACACACACGCACACACACTCACACACACGCGTAGTTACAGAAATGTGTCGTGAAATTTCGTATGTGAGGAAAAAACTGAATATTTGGAATCTAATGAAGAAAATTCAAACATTGAAGGGAGAACAGAGAGAAAGAAAAGGAATAAGAGACAAGCAATTGAGCAATTAAAAACATAACGTTGAATATACTATTATAAGACAAACATTGAAGCAGCCATCACATCCATACAAGCAAATTAAAAATTAAAAATAATTAAAAACAAAAAGAGCAGAAAAAGTTATACGATCTGTTTGCTGTTGAAAATGCAAACATAAACAACAAATAGAGAAGAATAAGATCTGAATTAGTTTATGCGAGTGTGCGTAATGATTCATATGCGGGTGAGCACTGCTTTGTTCTTTTTTCATATCCAGTATATAATTTTAATTCTGACCGTATCGTTCCATTCGAAATTACTCTTAACCCACGAAATTAATTTTGGAAATTATTAAAATTTAACAATGTAAATGATCTATACACTCTTGTAACATACACGGTTCTCTACGACAATAGAAAGTTATTTTTCTTGAAAGATGAAAGATGGCGCAAGTAAACTCAACGCAGTAGATAATGCTAAGCAAAAATCAGAGGCTTCGTGAAATCCAATATCGCGCTTAGAATATTTTGTATTCTTATTTCAACTTTTGAAGTCAGTATTTCTCTAATTCATAAATTTTGTTTTTTATTTTCGACTCTCATTCAGTTGAAGTAAAGAGATTACCATTTTATTTTTAATACAATTTTAATACAATTGTTTTTGTTATTTGATATTTTAACCTAACCGTAATTTAATTAGCAAAGCATCTGGTATTTGATCATAATTTTATTGAACCCTTTGATATTTTCAGCTCTAAATTTATAAATACATAAATTTATTAACGCGATCAAAACTTTAGTTTTTGCAATTAATCGTGCCACCGATAATTCTCCCACGGAAAACGTTTCAAGGCAATATATGAAACCACTTCCAAATTTTTTAAAGAAGAAAAAAGTATGATATGATGATATTATGTGTGATATTATGGTTGAGGCAAACAACAACAACGGTTTAGAAGTGCTATCATTTCGTCTATGTATGCACGTGTTGACTGTCATCGACAGAACTACAAACAAAAAACTCTTGCAAGGCAAATACAATTTTTTGTTAGAAATCTTACTCTTTTGTCTTTACTGCCTAAGCTTTGTCAATAAAATTAAGAAATCTAGTCCTTGCCAGAACTAGCGTTTCGCATTGTTGTCACGTTTCATCAATGAGACTCGTATCGTAAGAACACACTCACTTAAATTGAAAATAAAGAGATAATGTGACGAATATGATAATAAGTAAGGCGTGAAAGGAATTGAAATTCAGAAAAACATTGCTAAGCAAAATTTTTACAATCCAAATATTTCCAAAATAATTTTCTGGTATTATTTTTATGTATCACAAAACCTTGCATCCAATATAAAAATGTTGTAATAAATTTAATATAAAAAGTTGGAATAAAATATAAATACAGCAGAAATTTAGTGCGGAATATGATTAATATTTTTTATATTATTTTTTCAAATATTCCCTCGAGCTTCTTCGGTTAATAGTTATTATATTTTTGTTATTAAATATATTTTAAAAATAATTTTCTTTTCAATTCAGGTTAATTTTCGTCAATTCGTTCACTTCTTTGGTTAAAATTTTGAAGACTTGTTACCGAAAAAGCATATAATTAAAAATAATAATCACAATTATACTAATTACAATAATAAAAAAAGCAGTAAGTACTACGAGTATATGCAATAAATCCATAATGCTACGTAATTTATTAAAAATAGTATTTCGCTCAAATATCCCAGAATCAACTGCCATTTATGGCACAACGACCATTTTCCAATTTAATTAGAAAAAAATAATTAGAAAAAAAAAGAATTGCTACTTTAAAGAAAAAAAATGATGTCGCATTTTTTACAATTATTTAATGAGCAAGAAAACTATGCTTGCGCAATGAATAGCTTCGAAGAAGAAAAGATAGAAGAGAAGGCGATATAGAAGAGCATTCTAGAAGATAATTTAAGCAAATGAAAAAAGCTGAGAAAAAATGTGTGAAATATTTGCTGGCATTTCAAAAGGACTTGAGAATTTTGCATTCACGAAATCAGAAAACTTCGAATTAAATGTGTATAAGTGGATTGAGCACGGTTTGTAAAATGATTAGTAATTGTATGTGTTATTTAATCTTTGTTGACCCTTTAATATGTCGGAAAGGTATGCAAAATGTATGCAGAATATTCACCTTAAAGAATAAAATATCTATTAGTCCTCTTTCCATAATTGGAATTCTATGATCTATTACTTTTGGGAGTTTTGCTTCTCCTTTTTATGACTTTTTTCTGACTTATAGATATCTTTCAAATTTTCGATAAAGGACAAGAAAGTAGAAGAAAGTGAAGAAGGATTATTATAGAATGTACTATAGAATGCATGTAAGACCCTCGTGTGAACTGAAATTCTGTACCATTTTAATTCCTCATGAACAAGCTGTTTCAAAAAATTATATGAAAAATTTTAAAAATATCTGCAAGTCAGGTCCTGAAACCATTTTAATTTACAGTCAATGCGTTTAAAAACCAATTGTTATCGGTTTTCTTTAATATGGGCCAAATATTTAAGACCCTTTTCCTACATTAACTGTTCTACAGTGTTTAGAAGAATAATTTAAAATGTGGAATTATTTTCCACACCGAAGGAATTACTTTAACGATTGCGGAGAAAAATGCTGTTTGATTATGAAATTAGTTTGAAATGACTAAGCCTACAAGCGCATGTTGTTTTTCTGTTCACACGGATATAATGGATTTTTTCTCACAATTGTTGTTATTTTTATTATTGATCGAATGCTAAGATCCTTTTCCAATTTTGTATAGTCTGTCACACACGAGAACAATTATGAATGCACAATTTTTGTTCTCGTCGTCATTCACGAGAATAACAATCGTTGTGCAGAAAATATACACGTAAAGACCGGTGCTCGTATGGATTAGTAAATTTTCTGAACCCTCGTGAAGTAAATGGGTTAGTTTTGTGCACAGTTAATGCATGTCCGAAAATGAAGAATTTTTAATGCCCGAATTACCGCGCTCTTCATCTCCCTCGCCCACAAGTGACGACCGTCTAATGCACGCACAATTATTCTCGTGTTTGAGGTTTCAATGAAATGTTTTGAAGGCACAGCAATAGAGCACCATTCTTGTTAGTCCTTTTGTTTATGCTTTTTCTTCTTGCCTTTGTTATTGTCAATTTTGTCCTTGTTTTGGAAAATATCGCAAATCACAAAATAATAAACCTCTCCTCCTTTGTCAGACGCAAAGAACCGTGCCAATGCCAAAGTCAGTGAGAATCACTTCAGCAATTGTAATTCTTGTCCTCGCTATTGTTGTTTTCATTACTGCTATTGTTGTTATTGTAGCTTCTCTGAGAGCCCTTAGGCTATTGTTACTTTTGCTATTGTGATTTCTAACGCTTGGTCTCTTTATTCTTATATTTTTATTCAACTGATTTTTACTATTTTATTATAGCGATCACATTAGTTTTAAAGTGAATTATTGATTTATTCTCATTCAAGAATTTATGTTGAAAATTCTTACATATTCGTTATTATGTATAAATTATGAATTAGCATCGGTTTAAATTTTGCTTTATTCACGTCTTGTATTTTCATGCACTTTCAGATATCGGGTATTCAGGTTAGGCTGGATGCCGGATTATACGGTATTATTGATGCTTTGATGAAAAAACCAAGATGATTCGAACATGATGCTTGTAGGGCTTATAGTTGTTGTAGTTATTGAACTCATTCTCATCACAACCTTCACACATAAAAATTCAAAGTTTGTACGTGCCTTGCCTTCTACGAACTCTTTATAGGACGAGGCAGGAGCAACAATAGCTCGGCTTGCTAGTATACAACAACAAAAACTATAAATGCCGATAAAGACGGCCAGAACAATGAGGGTAATTATGATTATGATAAATGGTGCACAATCTTCTTTTACATATTAAGAGCATTATCTATTACGTATAATCTGATACCTGGTTACATATCATAAAATAAGAAGCTAGATACTGAAGATGGCACGCCGACGAATCTAGTTTGTCTCCAAACCAAGCTGTATGTTGGAAAATCATTCCAATACCGCCTACCATCGAAACCGATATCAAAGAAGTTTAAACAGCTTTAAACGTAGTTTTAGAAACTTTAAAATTAGAAACTGAAAATAAATTATAAAATAATTCCAAATTTCTGATTATCCGTGCCAGCGAAATATGGTAGTATAACGCCATTTATTAATACTCTTTATCCGGTAGATAACCGATCATTAAGACTTTCAGAATCCTTGAAAGGAATTTTCGCGATATCGTTTTATTAAAATTTCATCTAATTCATATAAACCACATGTTTAAGTTCCTGTTAAAGAAACTTACTGATAAGAATTTGGTCTTATGAATCCTTTTACGAATACTTGTTAAATAATATAAAAATTAATATTTTTTACAAATAATTTTACTAGCACGTAATATTATTTGTTTAATTTAATTCATTTTATTAATGTATAGCGTTCATAAAGTAATGCGACCATCGATATATTTACTGATAGTTTTCTGTTAAGCCTCAATTTAATAAAAACACGACAAATTAAATGACGGAAGGGCTCTTTTCACCCGCAGTGCAATACTTTTTCACAGCAAAAGAATCATGTTTCAAAATTTAATTGCTGCCAAGTTTACAATTTTGTTGAGGTCAGTGTGGCGAAAGGCGCAACTTGCAGCTACAACCGCAAACGTTCAAGTGGCTCGTATCAATTAAATGCACACTAGTTCTTGCCGATATCCTGCTGGCGCTCTCAGTTAAAATCGCATTCCGTTGATCATTGGCCGCGTATTGATTGTTTGTGCCCTCATGTAATTGCATTACCGGAGGCAATGCCAACAGCAGTAAAATCTCTTTGATTAACAAAGTGACCAAAGCAACAGCAAAGTACTGATTGTCAGCGATGTGTGTGAGGCACGCGGTGAGAAAAACTCAGAGATAGCAGAATTAGGGTTCAATGGAGTTACGTCAATAGAGGGTACAGAATGAAAAAGGAAATCTATTGGGGATAGAAAGATGAAAAGAGAACATCAGAAAGAAATAGAGGGGCTGAAATGGAAATTGGGCCACAGAAAATTACTGCAATGAATTCGCTTGATTCTTAATCCTTTCAATCGGAATACCGTTTACACTAAATACCCGGAACTCGCTTTCATTGATCTCACAGAAAATGTTGCTTGTGGTTTCTTCTTTTGCTTATTGGTTCCGGAAATTATTTGGCCCTTTTTCCCAAAGTGAAGAAATATTGACAGCTTTTAGAATAATTTAATAGTGGGCTTTACGGGGGAGGAACTGTCCGTTTGTATAAAATAATTATCTAAGGTTCGTTGTAAACTGTTGACATTATAGTCTGTAACTTTCTGAAGATGCTTGGAGGTGGTTCGTTTTTCTTTTGCGGTAAATGTTATGAACGGGCGCCACTCGACAAAATTACTAAAGTGGCGTTGTTACGCCAATTAGGCGCTACGAAACATATTTTTCTTTCATTAAATCACTTTTCTTGAACTCAACTCAATTGTATTACCCTAAAATACGACTGCGTTATTGATAATATTAATGCAAATATTTAGCCAATCCTAATCAAATAAAAATAAGTTATTATAAATAAATATGGGTAAGAGCTTGAGCCGAATCTCGTACAATTTAAAACCAAATCGGCCGATTTATAATGGCCGGAAAGGGCAGACAGTTCATCGACATATTATGAATAGTTTCCACGTACGTAGAACCGATCAACTGAACGGAACTAAATTGATCCGCTAGGTATCGGTAAACATAAATATGTACGTTATTTTCTCTTTATACGTGCCAAATCTTCCTATTCAGTGTAGGATATAACGAAACGAAAAAGGAAAATGTAATACGAAGGAAGAGGTCAAACGTTGTGAAGTGGAAGAAATAATAATATTCAAGAATTTTGAAAAGGGTGGGAAGATAGAAATGCATGAAATGCCTTCAAAAGGATCGATCGATTACGGGGAGATGAACATATTTGTGTTCACAAAACAGAAATACCGAAAGAGTATTCTGCTAACATACAAATATGTCTGCACATATACAATGGCTTGCTTTCCTACATCGTCTCATACAAGCAAAGATTTATTTGCATTCATGCCGAGTGCTTGGAGGGTTTAGATGGGTCAAACTTTAACCCTAAAACAGAATTTTATTTATTGTTAAAACATAATTTGCCCTAAATTATTTATTTAGTATATGAGTTATTGATACTTTAGTTTAATTTAGCAACCTAATAATCTTGATATTTGGTTGATCCTCGAGGGTACTAAGTATGTAAATCGAGCAATATTTAATAAAAGGACGGTTTTGAATGCAGACTTTTCCATAAAGAGAGAGATTTATGTAATATAGTCAAAATTTTATAATAGATTTTTTACGGGGTGTTACGGGATCTCCTCCATATCTGATAGAAAAAAAAATTTAATTTAACGTTCGCTATTATGCGTAAAAAATGTGCTTACTCACTTCAATTCGTTTACTTACTCACTTCCATCGTTTGGGACAGAATACGGCTGTTCGGAAAATTGAAAACCTTTTAGAGTCGTGAATCTTCACGTCTTAAATTTCTTACTCGCCCAAATTAACTGGAAAACTTTTGTCTTTGCTTGAAGCTTTGGATTAGCAAAATAAGTAAATAATCATGATTTTGAAAACGAATGGCAGTATTTTTCCGTCTGAAATTAATTTCGCATACATTTTCGAACAAATTTTCATAAAATTATAGAAAAAAATCGAAACTATTCCGTAATTTTGAGGATAGAAGAAGGGTTAAAGTTTGCTGCAGGAAACGGTCATGACAGGCTCGATTGTGAACAGGCGTTGAAAGCTTTTTAGCTTTTTTCAGTTTGCATATTTTGAGGCTTAAATATGACTTGAATTAATATGGGTGAATATTTTGTGGGTGCGTGTTTGGGCTCTGAACGCTGCTGCTACGAATGCATATTCTCAGGTATTCAAATTTTGTTTTAGTTACGCTGCTGTTGCGACTTGACCACATATTTTCTATGCTATCCCGCCACACCACATTTTCTGCATGATTGCCCTTTATGCATTCCCTATAGGCTGGTGTAAACAATGAAATCTCATCACTTAAAAATTCATGATTTTCTTTTCATTACTGTTTTTTCTTATTTTTTCAAGATAATCTAATTTTTTTTTCAAGATAATCTATTTTGCATAAGCAGTTTTCATCACTAGTTGGGCTCCACCCATTTTAACAATGGGGAGAGGCGTGTTTTACAATGGTTATCTCTCATTTGTCACTTCAAAGCTTAAATGATTTTTTTGATCATCACAAATTTTAAATAACGGTTTCATTTTTTCAAAGAATGGTTTTTCATTTTCAAACAACGGTTATTTTCTTTGGGGATCACAAACTGTGAATGAAAAATGTGATGAAAACACAAACACGAAACGAACACTCATTAATTTTGTCATAAGTTTCTGGTTTCGTTGTCGAAATGGTCGAAATCTGGATCTGGATCTGGATTGCCTGTCCAGTCTCTGCATCGGCAGTCATAGATAGAAAGCCTAAATTTGATAGAGCATTTGTGGTCGAGTGCTTCATTAGTTGGGTCGTTCTGACGTGGTTTTAACGAACCGATGCTGCAATTTACAATCGCGGTCAACAAGGTCAACACATTTTACAATTTTAGATCGATTTAAACACTTTGCAAATCGAAATAAATTTTAATTAGTGAATGTTTGGAACGAAATAAAAAACTGAAAAAAGAAAATTTGGGAAAATTTGAAAAAATTAAACAAAAGTTGATTCAAGATGAATGCATTGAAAAGTAAATTTATAATACGAGTGTATAACGTTCTGACTTGTTGTGCAATTAAAATACTTTCATACAAAGTCAATACAAATCGTGGCCATAATTGCTTTTGAGTTTTGTAAATAAACTCAATTGATTAAAATTGACGGACCGTGTGAGAGTTTGTTGTGTTCAATGATTTAAATCGGGCCACAGGCGGTGATGAAAATAATACAACAAATTATAAAATAATTTTGTTTTGCCTTTAAATTCCATCGTTAATATTTTCTATTATTTTTTTAATAAAGGAAATGCAAAATAGATTTTTGCAATCAGTGAAGTCAAAAAATTCAAATAGAAAACAAATTTAATAATATTTATTCAAAATTGTTTATTACGCCCTATACCCCTAAGGGATGGAAAGTAGATTAAATTTGTTTGTCTATCTGCAACGCATTCGAAGAGACGCGACAGGTATGGAATAGTATACATATTCTGGCTCAGAATCATCATCTGAGTCGATTTATATCTGCCTTTAATCTGTCTGTCTGTCGGTCTGTCGGTGGAAAATACGATTTCAGAGGAGCCGAATTCGACATGAATATTCTTTGTCATTAGAGGCTTGTTTGAGAAAAAAGTTTAATAAAAATAATTTTATAACAACAAATTACAGATTGGCTTCATATCATTGATTATGGGTATAAAGATTCCTTCAATGTTTCAAAATTTCGAGAGTTATTTAGTTCGGGTTTTGCTTATATTTGGCAAATTTAGAAAGAGTGGGAAAGAATTAATTCTGTATTCAAAAAAGTTAGTAATTCGGAACGATAATTATTAGATCAAAATGTTTCCCAAAATATTAAAATATTCCTTTAGAAACTAATATAGCTATCTAATTTATTTTCTCGAAATTAATTTGTTTCGCTTGGACGGGAGAATGCTATTAAACTTTCTGTTATCGAAAATAACTTTGTTTAATAAAATTTTAAAATAAATTATAATTATATCAAAAATGTAACACGAATTTCAATTTTTTTCGCGCCCAAAACGTGTTTTTTAACGCGTAACACTAAACATCGCTTCTAAAGGACTTGCAAATAAACAACAAAATTGTTTAAGAGCACACAACGGGCATAGTTCCCAGGCGTAACTGTGGTTGAGGATTCGGCGAAAGCTTTGTTGGAATGAATAAAATATTGTAAACAAAAAATTGTGAATCTTTGTAGTCGATGGAGAACTCGTGCGTGCTTCTCGTGCGTGTTTCTCGTGCAGAGAATTGCAAAAAAATCAAGAATTTACCACTTACCGCCAGATAAGTAAAACAAAGATGAAGAAAAAATGTACAGGAGTGAAGTGAGTAAAGATAAAAGAAAAAAGGTGGCGAGGTTGGTAAATATTGCGAATAGAGCTTTATATAAAGCGATACCTTTACGAGTTGGCAACCGGCTGTAAACGCGATTTTTGTCAGAAACCAACAGCTACGGTTTTTCATCTCCGGTTACGGTCCGGCTACGGTTTTCATACGTTTTATTTGTGCTCTAAATTGCTTTATTGTGCATTTCCTTGATTCATTTCAGAAATTCTTTTTCCTTGTCTTTTATTTTTCCTTTCTTTCTTTCATCCTTTCTTGCTTCCCTGCTTTTCTTTTTCCCCTCCGCTTCTCATAAATTTTGAATTTTCAATAAGACGCAACTATTTTTGAAGTATTGTCATATTTATTATTAATTTCTCTTTCGCTGGCAAATCATCTAATTTTTGGTGCATTAAAAATATTCCATCCCGCAAAAAAACAACGAAAAAGGCGATAACGTCATTGTTGCGATGTTACCTCATTCAGAAATTGCCACAAACTAAGAGAAAGTATATATTAATTTTATATATTAATTTCAGTGGAAGCGAATATGCATGCAAACTTGCGTATTATACAAAAAAAGGAAACAATGGAAAATAAAAATAAATAAAATAAAATAAATAAATAAATAAATAATTGAATAAATAAATAAAGGTGGTTTGAAAATTTGGAACTAGAAAAAACTTATAAAGTTTGGAAAATTTAAGCAATTCCAAAGTTACAAAATCATTGAAAGTATCAATATCATTATAAAAATTTTTTAAACTGAATAATTCTGATTGCTTAATTGAAGTTTAAATTTCAATTAAATTTCCACTCAACTAGTCAATACATTTGTGGCAATATTTTATAACGTAGTGTAAATTGAATCTTTCTGAAATTTAGTCAAGTGACAAACATTTATGCTATCTTTTCAAAATAATCTCATACTGGCTTTTATTTATTTGCACTTTAAACTAAGCTACAATTTACTTCTAACTACCTAATAAACCATTTCGACTTTTAGACAACCCTGCAACAAACCACCGTCACAAACAAGACTCATAGACGTAGCCCTTACGAAAATCCTCGTCAGAGCCAAGGGGCAATAATTGTCATGTGCATTTGTGTATTGTCAATGGGGAAGATGGGCTAAGATTGTTGAAACAGCTTATAAAAAGTATACGAAAGCAACTTCCTGGCTCACCATTCCAAGGGAGAAGATTTCATAATTTCTAAAATAGTCTTTTTCGAGAATTTAATTTTAGATTCGTTTATATGTTTCCTCATTCATTCGTTTATCTCAGGATTTTGTAGGTGCTTATATATTCAAATATTTTATGAGATTTCGAAACACAGAATAAACAGGAAGATTCGGGCTGGTAAACAATCAACATAAAAGTCGACCAAAAACCGGAATGAACTGCATGCAGTCGAGTCATTTTAATTTTATATCATTTTGCAGAGATTGTTAGAATGACAGGCAGACAGATAGACAGACATATAGTTGAATAGTTGCTTGATAATTAAATGTTTAACAAAAATAAGAAGCAGAGCAAAAGACAGTTTTTGAATGAAATGGAGTTGTCTGACTGATGATGAGGGTTACTTGAATAGATGGTGATGAACTAGAATGTAAGAGCCCAACTTCCAATTCGTTCCGCTAACTGACACATTGAGCCATAATTCTGCTGTAATTCTAATCTTTACCGGCTGGTAAAGTATACACACTACTTGACAGACACATAGACAAAGAAACAGATGCACAGACCGAAAAAGAAGAAAGACGAACGGGCGGATTAATTCTGGCTATGGCTAAGTTTGATTCGGAATATAATTTTTGATATCTGCCATATCTCCTTTAATGCGTTACAAATGGGTGCACAAAGTGAATATATCCTTAACCTATGAGTGTCACAGAAAAATCCGTTTGAGAAATCGCATAGCGATGAAGCTGCAGAAGTCAAAAAAATGAAGGAAAGAGAGCCACGGGCTAGAGACGTTAGTTACCAGTCTCTAGTTAATAATTATGGAATTTGTTCTTTTATAAAATTATTTAGCCCAACTCTTTATTTATATATTTTAATTGTCAGAGAGAGAAATTTTGTCATCATCAGAGAGAGAAATTTTGTCATGTAGTCACGCATATGAACACTACTGCTTTATTATGGTATTTTTCCACGACAGATCGGCGGAGTGGAAAATCACACTCTTACTAAGTCTGTATTGCATGATTTTGCAAACAAATATGAATGTCACGAACAAGTGACGGGCATAGTATTGCTATTGGCATATATTTTATATAAATAGAAACAACCGGTAAAATCTTCTGAGCTGTCATGCATTTGCGGTTATACAATCACCCCTCTCCCCCTACCATACAATATTATTTATAATATTTTCATCGTAACAAAGCAAACAACGAAGAATACAAGCACACAAATCAGACTGCAGTTACCGACGCAGAGAAACATATGCGCTTACGCAGAAGGGAAGCCAAGTTACAAAAATGTAAAAATCCTCATGAAGTTGCAACATCTTCTGCAGCTGTGCTTCCACTTCTTTGTCTGCTTCTGGTTTTCGTAAACATACAAACGAATTAAACGGAGTAGCAAAGCAAAAAGAAGACAAAAACAAGAACAAATAAAATCAAAATTCTTTGAGATAATGGAACGATTAATAAATATAGTGAAAATAATATTAAAAGGAGCCCTACGGTGGTGCGAGCTTGTGTTGTTGCTTGTTCACTAGTTTTTTGGATTATTTCAATTTAAATGAAATGCGATGCACAAGAGGGGGAGAAGATGAAAATGGGATGAACATTTATAATGATTCTATGACCCATCCAAAACCTCACACACACCCTATCTTACATCATTGCTGCAGAGAGAAATGTTTAATATAATAAAGAAGAGCATGACAAATTGCTGACAAGTATCGAATAGATGCAATAATACAATCACAAGTAGCGAACGCGGCTGGCATTAAATAGAATTGTTGTTAATGGAAAAATAAAAATTTTCGCTATCAACAAAAACGATCGCAACAAAAACAATAACCACAACAACAATAATGTTAACAACAACAAGGATAAATCATTAGTCTATCGGTCTTACGAGTAGCAATCCGCCTCCCGGTAAAAGAAAACTCACGGCAAGCTTTTAAATCAATGCTGATTTATTTGAAACTTGTTTTAAAAAGGATTGCCAGGAATGATGTGAAGTATGATGAAGTACTGACAGTAGGTTGGATTTCTATTTGATACGCTGACAAAGTGAATATTCTTGATCCAAGCAACGAACAAACAAACAAACAAAAACTTTAACAATTTAAAACAAAATCTTAAATCACGTCAAGGGCGGGGAAAATTTTTCTAATCTAATGGAGGGTGGCTCTTTTAGTAATGTGGCTTTATGTAAATTCAAAAGGAAACCCAGTTCGATGACTGAAAATGTTTTTATATATAGCTTACCACACATTTTTGAAATTACCATCGTCACTTACTTTATTTCGAATTGTGTTAAAATTGAATCAATAAATTTCCGGCACATTGATGAAATATCGTGCATAAATCGTTAATGTACAAAAACAGAGGCTGTTGCAGTTTAGGGTATTTAGAGATACATTAAAGAGGGAAAACAGCTTCACATATTCTGAGCACCGATACGATGACCATTGGAAGAGCAATTCCCTCAATCCATGGGCAATGTCATAATATACGGAAAAGCAGAAAGAGTGAATCACGAATCGCAGTAAGCAGTAAGAGTATTGTTAGAGTCGTCATTGTTATTGCTTTGTTGCAGCGCGTGAGTGAGTGAAAGGCTCCGAAGTAAGACCTCGACTCAATTCAACTTAAGCCCATTATGCTGAATAAAATTTATTGATACGGAAGATGTGTGTAATTTAACTAAATGTCAATGGATTTATCCTTGATTGAAATTTCTTTTCTCCTTTTCCTTAGATGTGTCGCATTATGTTTGGACAGTTTTTCCGTAAAGGGGATGATATCGATATGTCGTCATGCGCAATTTTTGTTCTTGCTTTGCTTGGGATTTTTTAATACTTTTTGTTGAATTCGAAACGAGAAAATGTGAATACATTAAAAAAAGTAAATATAATATAGATTTCAACGTAAATAGCAGGTAGTAGGAGCTAGTGTTTTCGACAAAAACTATTCAAATGTGTTGAATTTTTGTTTATTTTTCCAAGTAGTTTACTACTTGAAAATCTATTTTGGAAATATTTTTTTCGAATTTTTTTTTTGGTAGAAAAGCTGACACTATTTTCGCTGTGACTTAAAACTCGGTTTCCATTGTGCCGCAAGAATCCCAAAAAATATATATTTAAAATGTTTGTTATTTTCTCCATAGAATACTCCGCAGAATAAAATTCATGTATTGTATTAAAATATTTCTTCGTGACATCATTGTTTCTTGAATGTTTTTAAGCTTTTTAGTTAAAGAGTGCCCAGCTTATCTCATTATTGAAAAAAATGCTATTGTTATTTGTTTGCGCCTCTAATGTCTTAAATATAAAAAGTCATTTAAAAATTATATATTATTTTTTAAGAAAATTGACTTTAAATGAATTAATTTGCTTACTGAAGTCGAATTTTTTTATTTGCTTAATTTAAATAACTAGCAGCCTGTATACGTGAATATCATACCATCCATATTAAAGCCATCGACCAAATGACCGACCTTTCTCTCCACCAACCGTTCCCCATTCGCCATTATTGCATTCCTTTAAGTCATTAACCCCATCAACCCTCAACCGTTTTTCTCTTCCTCAGAGTGACTTCAAAACCTTTTAAACCTTCTCTCCATTCGCTCCCCTCACTATTCCATACTCATTATCCTTTTATTTCAATAACCATCACCCTTTCCGGTGGGTAGAATTCTTAAACACCATTCATTTCGGGATCTTGCTGCTCCCGTTCGAGCTACCAACCAGACGCCATTAATTTAAATGTTTAAATCTAACTCTCGATAATTCATTACAATTATCGTTGCTTAATCAGCGGGAGGACAGTCCGGAATCATTTGTAGCTATGGTATTTAGCGTTGAAACAAATTCGAGTTCACGCGTAGGGCGTAGGGATTGTAAAGTTTATGGTTATTGGCTCCTATTCAACACCTCCAAACGGTAAAAGAAAGGCGAACACGAGTTTAAGCAGACAAACAAATGTCGGCAATTAAGAACCGTGGAAGCCGCATTACACGGAGTCATTTGTTACTTTCGTTTTGTTAGGTGCCTGCATTGTAGTCAATGCCGCTGCTGTTGCGTCGTTAGCTGTATATCAACAATCAAGCAGCCAAGAAAGGCATGACATGCAAAGTAGGGCTTAATATCCCCGACCAAGGAAGAGTGAATTTCACGAAGTCTAACCAAAGAGTTTCAGTGCAAATAAATAGGTAAGCCTTAGATATATTGACAGCGAGTGAGATTTCGTGTCTGACAGCGTGTTACGATAAAAGCAACGATGTTCTCTAGTACAAATTACTTAGGAGGGTAGTCACGAAATAGATTAAATTTGTTAGGACTTATGGTCGTAGCCTGAGGAAATTGATCGCCATTTGTAAAGGTTTTAATTAATTATAATTTATTCACTCGGTAAATAATTTCACGAGCCCATAAAGGAGTTTCTGATTACAGCGTTAGGAATTCAGTTTTCAATTTAAAATTGTTAATATTTATAAAACGGTTTCTGTTTGGTCTCCTGTGTTTTTGTTATCAACGGACGGTCTACACCTACATTTAGGGTATATTTCCTTCTGGAAGAGTGGACATGAGAATATGACTTGTTCGCATAACTCCCTCTACAGGATACCGAATTGATATATAGGTACAAATTGTATTGGCTTTAAGGTCATGATATTGTCCCGTTTTTCCATCTGCAATTACAAGTAGCCTAGGAAGGCGGTAGAACGGCGAAGGAAGAACAATAGCACCACGATGCATTAATTGTCGCAGCGTAAGCAGATCTTTTTTATTCTTTCCTATCTTCAAGAATGTGACTTTAAAATTGTCATAATCGCTCATACATATCGTCGCGTTAGGTTTAAATGATCTTAAGAAAAATCACCATAAATAATTTCAGGATTGAGTAATGATACTTAGTATTATGTAATGATAGAGCATGATAAATCTGGAAATATTGCTTCCAGCTTTATCATACTCTGACCATCATTATTCAATCCTAAAATTATTTACCTTGATATTTCCCAAAATTATATAAACCTAACGCGGCGGTATTCTTGATGAACGTTTTATGCCCTTAGTTTTTTGTTTCTTCGTTATTATACCCTTTTGATTATATTTACTATATTATTATAACTCCTGCCCCTTCAGTTTGCGTTAACATTTAGGCTCTCAACCGGTTTAGTAGAATTCATCCACCCGTTAATCTGAAACGTGGTTTGTGCATTGCGAGCATGCTTGCCGCGACTGACATGAAACTTTTTACTGCTCGTCCACAATGAATCAACGTAAAAGTATTGCCTACAACAACAGTAGTACTGGCAAACAGCTACAAAGTCAACAATGTAAACACTCTGCGCTATAGCAGCGACATGAACAAGTGCACCAACCAACAGCGTTAAACAAACTTTGTATTAAAATTTTATAGTCATTTTCCAAGTTCTTCACAGCAAGTACACTTGTTTAACACTTGTTTCCAACACTACAACTACGTACGGATCACCAGTGGAGCACACTGTAAACAGTAAGCAGTCAGCCAGCATCTAGCGCTAGTCACGAGTATCCGTTTAATACTCATGTAGTTTCAGTGTTTTTAATAGTTGCCTACTATAAAGTTCAACGTCGTGTGAAAGAGAAAAGGTTGGCAGTTTGATGATTCAAGCCGAGATCGTGTAAATCGAAAATATACTAAAATTGGGCAACATTAGAAAACCTACCTCTTTTCGATTATGGTTTGTGCGCTTTCTTCACTTATGGATAGGGTGATTAGGATAGGGGTGAACGTGTTTGTCACTTTTATTTTGTGTATAATGCTATTTTTCACATAAATAAGTTAACAAGAGTTGCGATTTTATTTTCGTTGGCGCCAAATATTGGCGCAAGAGTCGCATATTGGATTCTTTTATGGGAGCCTGGGAGAAAATGAAATTTCCTGAATTTTACTCCAACAACACATATAAAACGTTGTTTAAGTAGTACGATTAAAAATAGGACAGCAAACGTCAACGTGGATTTTCCGAATTAAATAGCTTTCAAATGGCGTCGATATATCGAGTCGACTCCATGTAAGTCGGAATGTGGAGATTTAACAGCGAAATAAAATCTTTAAAATTACGCGAACGTATGGACAGATAAGCTAAAGCAGCTGATGACAGATACAAACAGCTGACATTTCTACGTATTAAAATGTCCGCGAATAAAACAGTTTGAGCTTGGTACTGCTTTGATTACAATCGTTCGCGTTTATCGAGTGAGGAAATGACATTATGATGTCTATTAACAGCAAATGTAATAAACAAACGTAATTAAAATGTAAGAAAACTACAAGTGCGCGTATTAACTTCGGTCTGCTGCAGCCCACTTATCCTACATTCTGCCTTCCGCAAATGAGTGATTAAAACCGGTAGAGGTGTTACGCCACTGTACGCCTACATTTCGATATGAACTTTTAAAACTTCCGCCATGAAACTTCCTTCGTTTATTAAGCATTCCAGGCGTACACGATTTCGAGGTTCGCACACTGGATTTTTTTCATAACTATTTTATACGATACCGTTGTGGGGACACCAACATCAAAGCGTTTATTCTGAAGTAACGATAGAGTTATAAGTATTAAAAGTCCTTGTGTGTGTTAGTGTGCTCAGCAGTTATATTTTTTGAAGCAAATAATTGTTTATTTCCGCTTTTGTGGAAGGTGCGGAAAGAGAAATTGTGAGTATAATACTCGTATTTATTTGACAAAGATGTAAAGATTATTTTTCACTTGGAATAAAAAGGAATGATTTAAGATTTAAGATTTAAGAATATTGATTTAAGAATCCGTAGTCATATTTTAGTTGTGATAGTTTAGGGATTATATTTTGAAAATTTTAACTTAATCCTTTATTCGTCGTTATTTTTTGATTACTTTGACTTCAACGTTATTATTTTAATTGATTTGAGAAAGTTTAAACTCGCGCAATCACTAAAAACATTGAAAAATTGTAGAAATTGTTTCCAACCACGTTCTTTGTTTCATATTTGTTTGTATGCTTATGTACGTTTATTTAACCCCGTCATACTTGCAGGTCGTTAAGTACGAGAGTGTGATGTACGAGGATCATTGCAATGTAAGTGAGTACGTTAGGGAAAACTCTGCAAACCACACAATCTTTTATTGCCTTCAGAATTACCTAACCGTATTGAGAAAATTAAAAAGAAAAATACATGAGAGCAAACGTGTTTCGAAAAGGAATCGAAAGGCTCCTCCCATGGTACGTAAGTGTCAATGAACGTATTATTAACGAGTGGTACGTCTATACACTTTGTGAGTTTAAAAATGAATGTGTGCTCATGTCATTTTTCGAAAAGTTTATAGTAACGTTGTGATGTAAGTAGAAATATTATTAGCGTAAAACATACCTTTACTAAATTGTTGCAGTATTTATTATTTCTTATAGAATTTTCCCGAAAATATGTTTTGTTTTCGTTAAAATTATGACCTGTTTTCCTTGGGTAATATTTAGAAAAAATAGGAAATTATTTCCAATTCATGAAAATACTCACTCTTCCTCTCTTTTTCCTCTTTGAAACCCACTGCAATTTATGAGGAGTAAAATTCACAGTGCCTTCTTATTATCCCGATTACGAAAAAACCCATATCAAATTCCTAATGAATCTCAATGACAAACCTTGTCAATAAAAGTGATGATAAAATCTTCATTGCCAGGAATGCGACATTGTGATGATGGCAATAATTGCACCGTAATTTTCTCAAAATTGTTTCTTAAGTTTTTGTCGATTTAAGATTCAAGATACATTTCTTACGATACGTCCTGAGAGAAGGAAAGGATAATTATGTGGTCGGCTCGTAAAGGACGTAACCGTAGCTCTGAAATTGACTCAAGTGACACAAATAATAGTAAAAAATATGTGTGCGAAAAAAATGCAAAAGACAAATGGTTTGCTTACCTATTTGTGGAAGCAGTACGGTCGAAGAATATTGACCCCCACAACTTACTGATGATGATGTTCAAAGGAGTCAGAAAGTCTTGATTGTGAAGTATCACATATTGGTTACCGATGAATATTTATGACGGTCCTTTAGAATGGCAGTAACAAAAAGTCAATATTTGAAAATAGGATGAATGAAAACGGCGCTTCCTTCATTGAAAATATACGAAGAATATAAAATAAGTGTTTACAGAATAAGAGAAAAAAATAGGCACTACGTAAACAAAAAAGTTTCTCTCTTTGATTAGTTTTTATGAACAGAGTGAAGAAAAAAGATTTTAAAAAATTGAAAAAGTGAAAAAAGTGTGATACATTTGCGGAGGTAGTTGGAGGTCTTATTCATGTCTATTGTGACCTTTCACATCAATGTTCTATTCTCTCATTCACGGACCTTATTCCCCACACTCTCACCTCATTCTGCCCACCTTTCAAATTATCAACAAAGACTGTTACGAAATCATAAAAGAGAAATTAGAAAAAAGGCGGAATAAAAAAAAACCTGAAGGAAGCAAGGAAGACGAGATGGGAAACCTTATATAAAGTAAACATTCCTTTCCCAACATTCTAAACGTCAATATAAAGACTTTGTTCAGCATTTAATGATCGAATTGTGCTTTCTTTACCCCAACATTTTTTATGCTAATGCCATTGTTTATCGTTGCCAACCATGACAAAGTGGAAAAAAATTAAACCATGACAAAGGAAAACTGATTTTAGAAAAAATCTCATGCGAGATCCTTCAAAAAAGCTTATTTTAAACGCCGTGGGCTCAAATAATCAACTTCTACAACAGCTTCTTTTGTCTTTCTTAAAAACAATTCTGTTAAAAATATTATGGCGGTTTTATTTACAATTTTCTGGGAATACTCATTATTTAAAATGACAAATTATATTCGTAATTTTAGAAACATTTATAATTGTATTTTGTTTAAATTTTTGAAAGATTCTCGAAAGACACCAATATTTCATTTGAGAGAAACAATCTTGTGACGGCAGAGGTGAAATTCATTAAAAAATTGTTAATTATAATAAATTCCTTTAACTTTTCATTCGTCTTATTAGGTTTATCCTTTATTAGTTCAATTCAGTCCACTGATAATCACGAACGGAAGTCAATCTAATAAAGATAATATTACACGAAGTCAACAAAGAGGTTAATAGAAAAACCGCAAATTAAATTTGAGGTAGTTCATGTTCATGAGAATGAAGCGTCCTCTGCATGAATGAAAAAACGTTTGTTAACTAGATTGTTAGCTGGGTTCAAACCACGTAACCGAATGGAAAAGAAGGCAGGAAATGATAAAGGAAGCAGGCAGAAAGTACGTACTTGTACGCTACGTACATATTCGCACAATCGCATTAATACAAGCTTCCGGTCTCTATACAAACGAACGCAATAGATCCTCTTGCAGAGGACAGACTTGTCAGCTGGTCCTTGTGGTCCAAGTTGGGCGTCATTATAACAATAGAGAAAAGTATGTACTCCTATACTCTCTCAAGAGGATGTCTTCGCATTACTGGGAGGTTAAACAGCAGCAACAGATCGAGCATTGGAGTGGAAATTATTTGAAATTGAAAATAGTTCAGAGAAAGTAAAGCAGCAATAAGAATACCGAGAGGCGTCGACGTTCATTCAGATTCTTTCAAATTCTTTCCAGACAGATGTTCAGCATTAGTGGTCGTTGTAGCGGAAGTTAAGGAAAATGTTGGCAGTTGCAGCAAGGGAGAATAGGTAGCATTGCTGAGGAAAGTGTAAAAGGATAATTGCTCCAAATTTAAGAAGCAAACACAGATATAGTTACAAAAAGTAAAAACAAGACTGAAATATTAATAATTTCATTTCATAAAAAGTGGGCTGATTTTTTGCAAAATAATTTAATATTAGTTAGTGAGTTTGAGAATAGAATTTTGTTATCCAATGCCGTCTTCAAATATTCGAGGTGAATTACACACTTGCATACCCACACCAGGTATCAGAAGTAGGCGTGGTCATCATCCGATTTCCTTTCCTTTTTCTTTTTTTTTCTTTCCATTTTTTCCTGTAATCACGTTTTTTTCCTGTAATAATCACCATTTTACCATTTTACATTTTACCATTCATGACTAATCTTTCTAAAATTTCTGTTCCTTAAAATCATCTTTCGCTCCCTTTGCGTCTGATCTTTGTTTAAAATCAATAAAATTAGACAACTGAAAAGGGACGCCCAGATACACAAATAAAAATCATCGTCGTCACAGCAATAGTTTTGTCCTTAATTTCTAAATTTCAGGAAATAACTGGAGGAGAGAAAAGAAAAAGTCAGTTATAAAGTGAAAATTCCTTATAATTCCATTAAGAGAAAGCGTATTAATGAATGCATTTGTTGAATTCCCGAATGGAATTCAACCCTTGGCAGATAGTCGTAGTGATGTGATGACGGTGTCAATGGTAGATATTTTTCCATTGAAGTTCAAATATCCAAAGCATCTAAAATATAAATCTATTCTAAGATGAAAAGGGTGGATATGAATATCGTGCGTTGAAAATGACAATTTGTTTGACGGTTACCATGACGTCATGGTATTGAGTGTCAATTGCCAATGGACTACATCTGATAGAACTTATACTTAGTTCTTTCCATTTTATGATTTCTTTTACTAATCCTTTGTGGGGTGGAATTATATCAGTGGAAATCTGAAAAATGTTTTCTAATTTTGCTTCAATTGTTTTTACAAGTCGGAAAATATTTTATTACATGCGATAATTACATCTGAGACGTTTTTTTATACCCTACATCCAAAAGGTGAAGAACATATTAAGTTTGTTTCTTCGTTTGTAACGCATTAAAGGAGTCGTAGCAGGAGTGCCAATGTATATGTTTTCTGACTCAGAATCACTCTCGAGTGGATTTTGCTCTGTCTGTCTGTTGGGTTCATGTTTACAGGAGAACGAAAAGAGATATTCTCACATAATTTATCATAATTTTTCTCTATCATGATAACCTTTTTGTAATTGGGTATATTTTACTTTCAACGTCTTTAGATGCTTTTAAGTCGTCCACGCATTTATCAATATAAAATAATAGCCATTTTCTCTTACTGATGCTTTCATTTATTCTTTCCATTTCGTCACTCTACATGATCATTTGGATTTTAGTATAATGGCTTCCCCAGAAAAGTGGAAACAGTTTTATCTGAATCCTTCCCATCACACTTTTGCAAATAAACTAAAAAATAATACTGCATAATTTACGTCGCACCAAATATTTTTCGCGGGACATGCCTTGCATAGCATTTTCTATATTTACTAATACCAGAAAAAAGAGAATAAAATAATGTATATAATTTCATAATATAATAAAAAAGTATCCTGCTGCGAAGTTTTGCTATGATTTATACTTTCGCACCCCCCCCCCCCCATTTCCATAGCAATATTAGCAAGAATATATTTCTCACAACTCACATTTTTGATGTCGATGTCGTTGTTGTCTCACTTAACAAAGAAATAAAAGGTTTTCATTTCCTTTGTTTTATTATAAGAAAATAAGCGTATGATAAATAAATAAAAAGTGCATAATGTGGCAATATTTTGTCTCTTACTGCGTGGATTCTACTTCTCATTTAGGCTTAACATTTACTTTCGTACTTTGTTTAATTAAAAATTTAAAAAGCTCTCAACATTTTTAAGATGATGAAGCCGTTAATAAAGATTTTATGGTTTAAAAAAATTCTTAAGTGATCGCAGGTGGTTGTTTAATATTTTTTCTCGACAATGCATATTTTTCTTCATTTGCCCAAAATTGACTCATCTTTCACCACAAATTCTTTTCGCCATCACTCTTTCTATTTCCTTGTAATATTCTTTTGCTTTTTGCTCTTCCTTCATTTAAAATTTATGTCAGCGCTCAGTCATATTTCAATTTCCCGAGAATTCAGTCATATTTCAATTACCCGAGAATAGTTCACAAAAATGTTGTGCACGATAGAGAGTCGAGGAATATTTGCCACTGTATGCATTTGCCTTTAAAAGTGAGGGAGGATAGTCATGTGTTATTACACGTTTGTGGTGAGAGTCTCTGGGTGTGGTATTTGCACAATATTTGAATGCGGAAATGACTTGTCTCCCATTCTGCAATGACAAATAAATAACTAAATCATTTGGAGTCTTATATGTGTAGGTCCCCTACGGAAGACCTGTAGAAATTACAGAGCTATTTGGACGTATTTGGCGGTTTTCTACGCTACGGATTTGAACAAATAGACCACCAATAATTGGGTAAATTTAATTTAATATCCTTGAAGATGTTGACATTGAAGTGCGGGCAGGCATTAAAGGTTTTCAAATTAATTTAGGTTCGTTGTATAACACTTTTATAAATTAAAATCGAACGGAGCTTGATATTGATTTTGATATTAAAAATTTTCATTTCCATTCGTGCTCGTGACTGCGCAGTTGAAATATCGTATTATATTCTTTTAACGCGCAAATAAAAACAACTCCCAAAAATATTAAATAAATAAAGCGGAAATAGAAAATTGGCTCAGTCAGTTTGATATTCTAGTGAAAACTATCATTAGGACTCTGTTTGGTAAAACGATGTACCTTGCTTATCAACAAAAAGTGCCCACACATTATTAATACCGGTACAAATATTTTCGCATACAGGCAGTCATCTTAAAATTGAAAGTAACGAAAGAACTCTCGACTGAGTTTAGTCATATTATTTTTCATTAGCAAACATTAAACTGTCAAGCATTAAGTAAATATTTTCAGAAGTTACATTTTTGCGAGATTCGATTATATGTCTTGCGTATGCGTATGAATTTAAAGTGAAGTCATTAGAACATTCGAGCTTCCCCGTGTTGATTATTTTAGATGCGATTTTACTGCAAAATTGCACTACGTAATTCTGAAAACTCTCCAGAATTCTTCGCGGAAGGAAGGAAGCATCTATTATATTCAAAATTATGAGAAATTTCTTCATGGACCATCACCACAAATGGGCATGAGCAAAACTTTGGTCCTTAGTCGAATAAGAATTGTCTACTATATGTATCCATCTATTTTACTTCCTACTACTACTATCATGCAAACTCATTATATAAAAATCATTTGAACCGATAAATATTTGGAGGATTTAAGAGTTGTGGTTATTAAATATTTTAAAACCTTAGGGGCTATATGTTCTTCTTGCTCATTATGAATATTGGTATAATGCAGTAAACCCTCTACTATTACTTTATGTAAAATGGAGAAAAAATTTTATTGTAATATAAATAAATAAATAAATTAAATAATAAAATAATAAATCAATAAATTTACAATACTTTTGTAGATTCAGAATAAATGCTGGAATTCCATTTTGGATTCTTAGATTAAAGTGCAAAACGTCAAAGTAGAAGACGAAGCGAAGCACTCATAAAAAATCCTAGCTCATGCTTCTGCACAAAGCTTTGCAAATTTTATACCCTACACCCAAAGGGTGAAGGGATATAATAAATATTTTTCTTTAAAGAATGCGTAACAGGTATGGAAAGTGTATATGCATTCTCGCACAGAATGGAATGCGAGTATATGCATTCTCGCACAGAATCACCTCCTGGATCGATTTAGTCATTTCCGTCCCTCTGGCTGTCTAGCCGTCCGTCTGTGTGTTTGAACGAACAGAGATATTCTTATGAATTTCTTTATTTGTGAGGCATTAAATAAATTGGTTGTGATGATCTTTATTTAGGCAGAGGGTAGAGGACCAAAACCCAAAGGAAAAAAAAATTAACAAAGTCATTTGTACTTTATTTACAAATAGCCTGCTAATTTTATTCGGTATGTTAAGTGCTTGTTTTTTAGTAATTAATACAACTGTGTATTTAATATGTTTGTTTTTTGTAAAATCAAGTTTTTGTAAAATAAATCTTCATATTTGAAAACTATCGTGTGCATATCCCTCACGTGGCAACGGTGTGAAGCAAACAATGATTGATAGTAATTGCTGATAAAAAAATCATTATTATAATTAATATAATTTCGATAAGATTTCTTACGCTTTTCCACTTTGTGCGTGAATGCGCGTGTTATTTCAAATCTCACGATATTGACTAATTAGAAATGAATTAACTTTGTGGTCAAAGGCAAAGTGGTTTTCATGTCCGACAACAATTGAAATCTTAATCTGTCCTTAAGCGATGTCAAGTAAATTATAATGTAAATAAATGCTTGAGTGGTCACGACAACGAACTTTTTGCCTAATTGATGTGCTAAGGAAACGCATTCTTCAATAAATGTGAGTGTGCGTGTGTGTATGTGTGTGTGCGTCGTGTTAAATACTGCTATTAAAAGGAAATCAAGAATTTTTTCAGAAACAAACACGAGAAGAAAACCCTTAACTTTGAATAGCGTTTCTCAAAGCGTAATATAAGAGTAATATAAGCGAAAATATAAGAAAGAAAATATAAGAAATATAATAAATGAGTTGTAATGACACGTATAATGACGTCTAATGACACGTATTTATTTGAATATCGATTAGTCCCATAAGCTTCTTACACAATTTTAGACGTATTGTCATGACATGAAAAAGTGATTTTTTAGTCACAGCATTAAAATTATCGTCGCGTTCTGCATAATTTTGCAACATACGTCATCCATAATATACTTGCATTTGAAACATTTATTGGACATATGTTTATTATATATATTAATGAAAATATATGATATATATTTATTAAAATTTTTAAGCTAAGTTTTTTGTGTAATTATGAAAGTTGTTAGGTATTCACAAAAAGTGAAACAGAGATAGAAAAATAGGGTTTTGCGTTGTTTGGCAATGTATGGTGGTTATAAACCAACAATTAGGCTCCATGAAAAATTTGACGAAATTAGAGTCGGTAAGTTTGTTAATCTTAAAGGGATAGTATGAAATATGTTCTGATTTAAGAATCGCTGATGAAATCGTCGGTGCAGAACACGCATACACAAACTGAATTAAGTTTCTTCAAGTGTCGGTGAGGCCGTAATACAAAATTAAATGCGCAGTATCAAATAATTGTGTATAATAATTATGAGAAAACAACGAACAAATCGTAGTCTCATAATTATAGTAATACCGCTAATGTGTTCAAATTGGATATATATCAAAAAGTAGTTTGTTTATAAAAGACGGAAAAACACTAGTTTATGGCTTCATTTTTGATCCGCTAGACTGTTAAGGCTACCACAATTTGATTTGTTCAGACTGCTGACATTTCAAGAGGCGTTAGCATTTAAGTCGTTAAAAATCTGATTAGGTTGTTTTTGCTTTAGTTTTAATATTCCCATAACGGTAGCAAATACTCGGTACTGTAGGCGTCATAAACTTCCAGTCCTTTTGCAGAAATTAATCTGGAATCCAGCGTTTAGTTTTGGTTACTGCTATCTAGGTGAATCTTTACAGACAATTACGAGAAATTGCTAGTACAGTCCCAGATTTGTGATAATTATGTATTAAGAAACATTTTTTATGTAAACTATTTTTTATTAAAAAATTATTTTATTAAAAATTAACTTATTTTATGGTAGTCTCATATACCTTAATCCGTTTCAGAATTTTATCATTCGGAATTTTGTTACCACAAACACTCCCAGATAGGAGTGGTCTCTTTCAAGATTTCTTTAGAAACCTACGGTAATTTATTTGACATTGAAAACATCCACCATTTCAGGATCTGTCGAATTAATCTCTCTATGAACGGAAAGATAAAGCAAAGTGAGGGGACGGTAACAAAATTCTGAATGATAAAATTCCGAACGGCATAATCGCGAACGGTAAAATCGACCGATAAAATCTTGAAACTTTATAATATGTAATCAACTCATTTTTCGTTATCTTTCGGCTTACAATATATCACATTTAATTAAAGAGTTCCCTTGAACCGAACTGCTTTATATGATAAATTTAAGATGTCCGGTTGAGTTCATTTCAGGGCTTATAAATAATAAAATATGCGGTTATTGTGAGAAGTGGAGTGAACCCACTGTAAATTGCGGATAAAATTCAACAACAAAATAAAAAGTTCTGAAGTAACGTACGATTTCGTGAAATTACAGAAACCAAATGAAAAACGGCGGGTATCACAAATAACAGCTAACTGCAAACATAGTCAGCAGTGACCAAATGAGTCAACAACAGACTGTGTGACCTCTTGGTAGTACCGGGCAGCTTTATTTAAGTGGGTTTAAACAATTTTCATTTCCTGCATTACCGTCAGCAGAGGCGGCATATTAAATCGAGGGAGTAAATACTGCACTAATTTCGGCGTTTAAGTTATCGGCAAGATATTAGAGTTCATCAAATGCCTTGTGGTGTCCAGACAGGTTTGGTTTGTTGTGTTGGCTGTAGTTGTGCAATTCTTATCTCTTAACACAAATAGATTGGTCAAAAAGGAGACTTTTTTAAGGTAACTTTTCCTGTCCCGTTCATTATGTCTTAAGTGATGACTTCGCAAAGAAATGTTCTACTCAAGATCATTAAACGAAAACTCGTATGTAAAAATACATCCATAAACAATTTTAACAGAACCACAGCTGTAATGTGGTTTACTTTTATCCACAAATGCTTTAAAATTATTTTTCGGCCTTATGATTTTGGCGTAGTTAACAGAAATATTTCGTGATTCCCAAACCGTAGGGATGCTGAGCATCCTTAGAAGTGCTCTTCGTTTTCATAACTCACCTTCGCCTCTGATTCTTTTGCGCGAGTCTCACCCTCGTTTCGCCTGTGCTGAGAAACCTGCGGGATTATTTGGTGCAAGAGATGACCATAACATGTGTGGACGTGTGGATCTATGGATGCACGTTGGTGTAAGCTTATACACGTTGTTCTGAAGCACTTTTAAGAAGAGTCGTACGGATAGCCCATGAATCGCAAGAGAAGCATCGTTTCATTGTTGCCACATGTTGCAATATTTCGACAATTTTATTTACTGCAAACATCTGAACTTCGAAGCCTGGGGCACATTATCATCTGAATTCAATTTGTATGCATACAATACATTCGAATTAATATGCAAATTTTTCAGACATAATATTTCACTCTATAACATTAAAAAACAATTTTAATAAAAAAACCAACAACAAAAAATTAAAAAGCATAAAAATTGAAGCAATATATATGTTCCAGTCGGTGAAAATTTATGGGATATTTTCCATAGTATAAAATCGAGGCTGTGGTTGTTATAGTTTTTTGAACAGCATTCCGCAATTCTTACGATAATTAAACGTTTTTTTATACCGTGTCTTCTCTTTTGTCTCTCAATCTTTTCTCCTTGAGTTCATTCGTTACCCCTCGAATGCATCCGTCTCGAGCTATTTTTAAGCCCATTGGAATATTTAAGTTTTGTGATTTATTAATTGAAATCAGTTTTATTACCGTTAATTTATGTTTCTTTTCTTCAATTCCATACGACGCATTAATATGGTAAATCTTTTTGTTACATTGCACTTATTTCGAATCTATTCGATCGTTTTTGCCATCGTGTTGAATATTTGTTCATGAATACAATTGATCTTCTTCAGCAGAGTTCATCTACACCATACCGACGCCCATAATGCTGTCTGGTAGTTGTGAACCCTTTTTACGAAGTTGCCTTCGCGGGTTTGTAGAATTTCTGAGCATGGTCGAAAACATCTGATCTTGATTTATATTTACGAACACATTGGTTCAAAAGCAATTCTTTTGTATATTTATTTATGCTCAAGCCTAGTAAACTAAACGGATGCATTCTGAACTCGGGACAACCCCGATCTTTAGTTATAAATACTATGCAAATATGGATCGGTTTTTATAGTGCTTCCGAAATTCTCATCGTGAGGAAGTTTGACCTCGTTTCTTAGACTTTACGTGGGAAGGGTTAGGTTATATTAAGTTTGTTCCTACTAATGTTTTTGTTGGCATTTGTCAGCACAAATATATATAGTTTTCATATGTATTTCTATGATTTCTATAATTTATTGATTTATTTATTAACGCTACGACGAAAAAATTGCGAATTTACAATTTAATATTTTCGCAATAGGTTTCTAAGCAACCCATTAAATGAAAATCGCATTGGTGTTTTGTTCACTACCGTTGCTTTTATTCATACATTATATATTTGTATATATATAAATATCGAGAAGTGGCACACTGAAGGTGTGCATAAATGAAAGAAACAAAGAATTAAAGAGTGAGCTGCACACCACAATTTTATATTGACTCATCCTTAAAGAAAAAAATCTAGATTTTTAGTGTTAGCTTTTATTTTAGATTTAATGATAAAATAATATTTAATAAAATTGAACTGAGATGTAGTCTGACCTACAAGGATTACAAAATGCCCTTGCCCAATGAAAATTGAATAAACCTTAATTATGCTAAGTATCCTTGACTGGATGGTTGCGATAAAAACTGAAGGTATAGTTTAAGAAATGTGTAATGAGCAAAGTATTCACGAGAGGTCTTTTGAAAAGGCTGTTTTAGTATCTCTGATTTTTCACTGATTCAGCATTTATCGCCACGCTCGAAATAACAAAAATATGTTATGAGTTATTGTCTTTGACAGTTTGTGTGTATGGAAGATGAAAATTCTTTTTGTCTGCGGGGATGTGTTTGGGGATCTATACGCCTATTCGTCCCTTCTTCCTACGATGTTTCAGTCAATTATGTTTATTTTTATTGCTCGCAGTGACGCAAAATATACAAGCCTCTTTTCAAACTGAACCAGTCAAAGAATGTAGTTGTTCACACAGAGCTCATTATTAAATATGCTGTTGCCAACTGGAAAATGGGCAAAAAGCAGCAGACAAGAACGAAGAACATGAAGAAGCAGAAGGTAGTTGAGACGTAACTGAAAGAATGACGTCCTTCAGACTCAAGTTAAAATTGTTCTGCTGCGTTACCTGTTTTCCTTTTATTTGAATTCTTTCGTATTTGTAGACTCCTTTTTTAGTTCAATTTATTGTACAAATTTTTTAGTGTTTGCTTTTTGCGATTTATTTGAATGTTCTTTCACAAGGATTGAATATGTTGTATCGGATTTTAGTGTTGTTGGTATTTTTATGTAAATGTCTTCAATATTCCGTTGATTTCACTTTTCAAGGAAATTTTACAGCTGAATTAGTTTTATTTATTTAACCGAAGTTTTTTAAGTTTATTTCTTTTTCCATTTTATCGGCAAATTGATATAAATCCAATCAATTTGGCAGCAAAGTTTTATTAGAGTTAGTTAGAATAGATCAGTTTATCGTAAATAAATTTTGGTACGGACGCCATATGTTGCCTTTCTATAGAATTAACGTTCACGGCTGAACGTGAAGGGACTTAATTCTTCATGGACTTAATTATTTTTTAATATCACTCTTTTATTTGACTCTAAGCGTTTGAGTATGTTTCCTCAAGCACTTTATCAGTTTTTCTCAACACGAAATAGAAACCCGAACGTAATTAATCTTTTACAAGATAATTACCACAAATAAAGCTAAAAATTATTTCACAGCTCTCTAAAGGCTATTGCAATAATATTACAAAACATAGCCAAATATTTCGTTAATTTTCTTCCGTTTTTATGCTCAAAAACTCTTTCAATTGCACAAATATCGGTTATTTTAGTACCATGATCGTCAAGACCAGTTTATGTTCTTTAATTATTTGCAAACGTTTTTCGAAATTTAATGATAAATTAAATGGCTAGGGTAAGAACCAAAGTGGTGTCAGAGCTGTGCAATTTACTAGTATTCTGTATCTCGATTCTTTAACGAATAATGAGGCGAAAACTCTCAACAACCAAGCACTAATGAAAGAAAATTCCTACAATATCATTATCGTCGCAGCACGCTGCGTGTAATGAAACTATTTCCAATTAATTTTCTAATATTTCTATTAAAAAATTCTTAGCATTTTGCGTCTAAACTGAAAATATTGTAAAATGCAGAAAATTGGATAAAAGATAGGGATAAAAAATAAGTAACAGGTATGAACACCAACTTCGGCATGGACTATGCTTATATGCCCTACACCACACTGTGTATCTCACACAGTGCACGCCCATTTGAAAATTACATGTCCCTTTTTCTTGGTTAATTTTAAAGACAGAAGTCTTTTGCTACTAAAGGATATAAATAAGGATATAAATTATTAAAAATTATTAAAAAATTAAGCAAAACCAGGAATGTTAGGGGAGCCAGTATCGCAAGCTACGAGGTATGGGATCGAATAGTGCTGCTCAGATGACTTCAAAGCCCTTTTTGAGAAACTTTTTTGAGCGCATCAACAAATGTTTCGAAGGAGGAATAAAATAGAACGAAATAGAATGAAAGGAAATAAAATAGAATAGAATGGAAAGTATAGAACGTTTCTAAATTACTCTTTCGGACATTGAAATGAAAAAATTATCAGGTATCTGTGGCCGGTCAGATTTGTCTCTGAAAATATTGCAATAATCTTGATATTTTTGTTTATTTTAGAATTTTTTCCAGTGGCTTTTTGTGTCACTGTTCGTGCTAGGACGATTGTTGGATTTCGTTCCTGCTGGCGAAATTTCTTCAATGAAATTTTCATGAAGCGTTAAAGTTATGGAAAGAATACGTTAAGAAAAGGAAGAAAGCTTTGAAAGAATTCATTAAGCAATAGTAGAATTAATATTTTTCGCGGTGACATTGAAAACCGAGTCTCATAAATTTCACATTGAAATTTATAGTTAATGAATTTATATCTAGTAATATTAGTGACGTATTATAGTGTTATATATAGTAATAATATGTCTAGTAGTAATAGTAGTAATAATAGTGACGTATTTCCTTTCATGCGACGAAATATATGGAAAACGAATAGTAATATTTAAAACTCGAGAAAAGTAAAACGACAGAACAATTAGTTTAGCAAATAATTATTTGGCCAATATTATGGATTGATATTAGCTTCATGAGCTTCACACACAGGATTATAATAAAATGTAATAAACATTAGATTTTTCCCTTTTGTATATATTGCAATATTTGCAAAGAAATCAAATTTAGAATACCAAACTGTACAACTATTTGAAGTGAGTTCATAATTAATTACAAATAAGTAAAACCATTTCATGGAAAATTCTCGAAGTAATTTTTATAAATATATTCTTATTTTAATTCGTTGAAAGCTTCGTGCGCAAATGTATTGTCTTTTAACCGATAATTCAATAAAATAGATTTAAAATAACGGAATTAATTTAACAGAACCGAGAGGCAGGAAACATACTTGTAGCAAAAATTCGTATGTGGGTGAAACCTGAAGTGGAAAAGTATGCTTCAATTCAAGAATAAAATCAATAACTGATATCCCGTAAAAATACGTTACCAGAGAACAATGTTTTACTACTACTATTTACCACGTTTCCGTTATCCATTTTTAATTTCAATTTAAATGAAATTATATGCGAGGAAGAAGGTTATCGTCCGAAGAACTCGCATACATTTCTATATTTTCTCGTGATGAAAGTGAATTCTTTATTTGACGTTTCCTACTTCGGAGAACGATTCTGAATATTCCAAATTGTCGTCTTCGCATTTTATTGGAAATTTAAATTAGTTTCATGTTGGAGTTTAGTATGCATAGCCAACCGAAAATCTGGTCTTTTTAATGGGAGACAGCACTCTAATCTTTCACGGAAGTCACGCTTCACTTTGTGTTTTCAGTGAAATTTCTTAAACGTGCTTCATTCACATTTATTTCAATCTTTGCTGCAGCATGGCATCTATAAAATCCATGCAGGAATGCATGTGTTTTACATGTATACGATTATAGGTTTCCATTCTCCGTTGCCGACATGTCTACATCCGGGTCTTGGCGGATGTGTGTGCGATAAATATTCAGTGGGTGGCTAAATAAAGCATGCGTATTTTCTTAAGAGGTGCACCGTCTCGATTTTATTACTTGTACGTTAAAGAAATGCATGATGAAGTAGTTTTGAAAGATTAAAAATTTTGTGGAATTTAAGACAATTTTGAGTTAAATAGTTTCAAGACAGTTATTATTTTAAACAAATTTTTTTTTTGCATTGAGATAAAAGTACCGCAATCTTGAAGGAAATTCTTTGAAATCTTGTCGCTTTTAAAAGACTATATTATTTGTTTTATAATTTTATGTGTGTTTGATTCGTGGTCCGTAAGCAGATTATCTTTTAAGCCTTTAAGCTGACTTCAAAGCAAATATAGATTCCTTTATCAAGCAAAATTAAGCAGAAATATTTTACTAAAAAAATCCAACATATTGCAATTAATTCCATGAAGTAATGTAATAAAAAGGTAGGCGAAACTAGATACCTTCCTTTATTTTGTTTAGTCTAAACCGGCCCTAAATTTAAAATTCAGAATATTACTTAATTCAGTTTGTAACAAAAATTTTTAAAATATTTAATATCTGAACATCTATATCTATATCTATAATATCTGAATATCTGAACAATGGGTACGTTTAGAATTGTATCATCATCAAAGGGAACAAAAAAAAATCCCCAAAAATTGTCTCTTGGAACCCATATGCAAATAGCTCTAGGTAGCCATTGGCAGCATCTGAGCATATGTATGCGGGCATGTGTCGTCTGGATCTACGTAAGTGTTCGCTCGTAAGTTAGGTGAAGCATTAAAGGAATTTGCATACACTGTATTGCTGATTGTTGTTTTGCAACGAAGATTTATTATTTACCCATTTGCCCAGGTTGGTTTCTCTCGTTGTACATTTGCTTGATATCCGTTCCATCCTTTTATCATTAATATCTTTATTCTATAACCAATCAGGATATGGTTGAAGGAGGTGATTGTGACTACGACATTGGTAGCGATGGAAGAAAAAGAAATACAATTTTTTGTATTGATTTTAGGAGAGCTCAGTCTCATGTAGAGAACATAAACACAGAATAAACAAAAAGCGTTCAATTTTTTCTCAGTGGCGATATAAAGAGCCTTAATTCCTTATACCCTACACCCGCAGCGCACAGAGTATATTCGTTATACATTTAACACGTAATGCCTTGTGGGAGACTTGGCAGATAGAGGGAGGTATATTTAGTACGATTTAACATCAGCTCGTGAACACGATGATGTTATATGTACCCGACCTATGCTTGTCAGTCTCGGATCCTTTACATTGGCGTCAGTCTCGGCTCCTATGGTATAGGCTGAAATATAGAACAATAAATAGACGTGGTCTCTTCATCAATTGCGATAGGAGCAGAAAGATAAAAGAGAATAGTTCAGATGAATTGATTTTTGTATATATATTGATCCTTGTATTTGTATTGTATTTGGATTGTATTGTATTGCATTTATCGTTTGAACTTTCTATTTTGGGAGAAATTCGATTGGCACACGCACTTTCTGGAGCTAATATTATTTTTTCTGTAAGGCTTTAGAACATCTATTGGTTTCTAGTGCTAAATTATAGATTTATTTTGCCAGTATAAAGTGCATTAATTTTGGTTACGTAGGAATCACAGTCTTCTCACAGTGTATTTACCAACATAATCTTATGTAATATGAATCGATTTTTGCATCTGGATATTAAGTTTCAAATATCCTACAAAAAGAGTCTTCCTCTTTCTCGAAAGAATTTGTACTAATTGCCGGCATAAGCCTATCGTCGCCAGAAAAGTTTTTCCCATCAAGATCTTTCTCCCTATTTGGGAGCAAATTATAATGACGAATGGATAGATCTGTGGTGAGGATGGGCAACTAGGGTGTGTAGCTGCCGAGAGCCGCCTAGTTGGATGGTACTGACATGAATGAGTAGATCATTGCACGCTTTTTTCTATGAGATGCCTTCGAAAATAATGCACAGTGGTTGAAAATTACACACTGTATGATGCTGCGTTGGTGAGTTTGTTTTCTTGTGTGCAATCAGTTAGCAACAACCTTTTGAGTATGAAAAATTGTGACCATGACTAAAGAGGTGGCTTTAAATATCTTACGGTATCATTACGTTTCTTGTGCTCTTGCTTGATATATTTCATAAATTATTTATCATTACGCTTTGAAAATTTGCAACATCCGAATACCTATTTTTTTACACGTAAGATATTCCGTCGAACATTAGTAGGAGCAGCTCGCAAACTAATGACCACAATTCAACAATAGATTATATCTATACCCTCATGCAGTGAAACTAATGAGACTGTGAATAGTTTAGGTTATTAGTTTCTTTTCAGGGTTATTGATTTATTAACCCGATATGGTTTTGTGTTCAACAAATGTGCTTTAATATATTCCTGTTGCTAAATATTATATTATTTTTATAGCATGACAAAATATATGGAAAATATTTAAAAACTCCGTCATTATATTTTAGAGAAATCTACAATTTCTTTACCCAAAATGGAGTTGATTGAATGAATGAAAGAATTCACATCTATCTATGAGCATAACCATAGCATTTTTTCTGTCCTAACTTTATTAACTATCGTCCTTTCCCATAATTTCAATATGCTTGCTAAGTGGTGTCATTACTACCAATCTTCCTGTAGTTGTTTGTTTATTCTTTTGGTCCTTTGGGATACTCAAATTAGCATGTTCGGTGCTTTGCTCTCTTATTAATACTGCATTTTAGCAAGCTTGTTGAAGATTGTCCGATAAAGTTTTCTTCTTTTAATGGTCAATAACTGTCTATCTTTACAATCCATTTATTTTTTAATTGTCTACCAGGGGCAATTTCGCCCTTGAACCTTAAACTCATGCCCAGCTGTTCTCTTACACAAATTCTATTTCATCTGATCCTTTGTATGACATTTTTGATTTTTTCTTAAAATTTTGTTTTCATCTCTTTCATTCCTTTAAGCAAACATTTCTCTGTCTTATACCTGTGTCCTCATTTTCAATATTTCAAGCCGAATCTCCAATGCTTTCGCTTGCATTCGTTTTCTTTATTTTTGAAACTGAGATGGAATTATTGGTATGCCGCAGCCAGCGCCTCCTTAAATTCCCATGCTCGCCCTTTGTAATTTTCATTCTGCTATTCCCGCGTGTGCTGCTGCCGTTTTCCCTTGCGCAACTTGTTGTATTATTTAATGTGCTAAAGTTTTTCAATTTCTTATTATTCCAGATGCAGACGAAGGATTATCTGCAGTTGCATCGACTTGGTGTGAGTTCGTGAGTTCTACGAAATCTTATCTTCGTCTTGGTTTTTCCGTCTACGGTGGGAACTTTTTTCGAGATAGTTGGCGTTCTACTAAGCCTTCTCTCAATGTATTCCTCTTATTTTTGTGAAAATGAAATTTCTTTAATATTTAAAAACTCTTTCATTAGTGTTTTGTGCATTTCTTGAAGTTAGCAATAATAATAGTTGTAGATAGAATTAATGTTTGCAGATATTTCAAAAATATGTCCTTGTGGGGAAAAGGGAAAATAGTTCTGTACGGGATAATCGATTATGTCAACCTTGCAATAAAGGGAATGATTATGGATAATAATAAAGAATTTATGAAGGGCATAACCATAAACCCATACAATTTTTCTGAAATCGCTTTTAAGAGGAATATGTATCAACTATTAAAATATTGCTGTTTTCATTTTCCGAAGTAGTCAAGAAAGTCTCAGAATTTTGAATCGGTTTTCTGGAGGGAGGCAGTGAAGTTAGCGTCGCGTAACGTTTATATAGAACGTAGAAAAAAATATGTTTACTATTAAAAAAATATATTTACTATTGAGGCGATTTGGTTTATAGAGGATTTTAATTTGTTCGTCGCCAAAGTGGTCCACGCGTATAAAAAGAGTTTGCAGGTTTAGAGTTTTTATTGAGTAGAAATTGTGATCTATCCCTTTTGTATAAAAAATGACAGTATGTTATGACACTTTCACTAATGTTTACTTTTCTTTTTTTAAGAATTTCGTTTTTAAGATGTTGCTTTGCGCTTTCGTTTCAATTACGAAATAAGAATTATTTCAAAGTATTTTTAAACTAAAAGTGCTTCAAAACTACATATCAAAAGTGTCAGAACAGAACATTCTCTTTGAAAGATCATCTTTCCGAAAGAATGCAGTAAACAAGTAATTAGAGATATTACCAGTTTTTTCATTTATTTTATTAAGAGTTCGTGGCCAATACTTAAGTGTTGGCTAATTTATTTTTAGTTTTTCTCTAATGGCCATTCGTTTATCTTTTGGTTCATTAGCCATGAAAGCAATACGAGAACAATTATTAGTTTCATTCAATATAACTACCTTCAATTAGTGTTATTACGTCTTTCGAACCAATAATTACCAACAGCACATTCTTATCAGAGAGAGATAGAGAGAGAGAGAGAGGTGGAAACGTACATTACAAACGGAAGCTAGAGTTGTTAATTTTTTCTTACCTGTTTCTCGTTTGCAAAATGTATTTTCCACTTTAATTTTACAATATAATAACTTGCTTCGTTCAAAGAACACTCGGATGCATTCCGGTGAGCACTGAGCATCGGTTCGATTTGAATGAGTCACACTCAATGAATCGACGCTCCACTTTCGAATTGTATTCTGCTTGACTATGGCTCCATCGTTCTGTCACGTATTCAGTTACACTCGTTCAAGTTTTAGGCGAAGACCAAACGACTCAGTGGTTTACTTTCTTTAAGCCGGGCTGCTTTCTATGTATTTGTAACGAAAAACACCAAGCAATTGAAATATTCAAGAATTTTTACTTTACTTATTCAACATATTTGTCGTTCGAACGCTGCGCTGCTATTGCTGATTTGGCGGCGTGAGTCACTGTGTGTGCTTTTGTATGCTGTATAAATTGCAGTAGGTTTCATATTGAGTTGATTGGTTAAATTTGCTTGTTATCGCAGACACTGATATGAAAACGGGTCACATCAAAAATGCAGTCCTTTTTCGAGTTGGTGACGTCGAGACAAATTTCCAATAATAAATATTCCGTTCCAATTGCTTACCTGAATACATATATGCAATAGTAATCCCGGTGTTTACTCCTGGTTTATATTTCTGTTCCATCTGGTTATCTTCTTCTTCTTCTTATTCTTTATCTTTTGCTGTCTTCATTGCGCTCTCTTTGGCTTTTCTTTTACGGTTTCCTATCAGACAATAATCCCATTTTTCATTCTTATCGTCCGCTTTTGCTTGGGATCTGATACAAATCCATTTAATTGATTTTTCATATCTCGTTTAGTTTCTTCCGTATCATATATGTCCTCTAATGTAAGACTGGTTGTGATTACAAGTGGCCAGAGTTGTTGTACGATTAGGGACCAAGGGTGTAAACGTAGAATCACAATTTCTTTACGTAATGAATGTTATTTATTTGTTTGTCGTTTGTTATTTATAACATATTTTTCTAGCAAGTTGGCTTAAGCTCAACCTTTCGGATGGTCTTAGTTAAGAAATTAATTTCAGGATTCATTTGTTGAGTTATTTATCCATTTATTTGTGGTACATTTAGTGACAAAAATACTTATTTGCCCCCTTCAAACCTCCCTCAGCAGGTTCGTTAACTTTCGAAATAATTTAGTATAGACATTTGCATAGCCACACATTTGTAATGTGAGATGGCCATGTGTTTTATTACATAATTTCGATAACAACGAGAGTTGGGATGGCAGAACAAGAAACAGTCGATGGTAAAGAGTGAACAATTTCTTCAGCGCAAATAGCTTTAAATGGCTTCAGAATCAGCCCTTACTTATACATATATGTATAACCTCTCGCCTTATGAATTCTAACTTATATACATTTCGTCAGAGTAATATTACTTACAGGAAAGAGTGTCCTTACACCTGCTTTATTTAGTATAACAACTTTCCTGGAACTTCATCAAGGCCAAGAAACAAACTGAATTAGCACTAATTTAAAAATTAGTATAATTTGGAGATGTCACCAAAGATCTTAATGTAATAGCGCGTTAAAATATAATGCTCAAAGCTCATTAATTTTCAAACAAAATGCGAGGTGAGGACGAAACAATTCGAAGAGTGTCGAATAAGTTGTTTCCACATGACAGATTTTGCAAAATGACAAATGCGATGAATAATACACAAACGACGTTGGCGCAACGAACCGTAAAGGATAGAGTATATGATAATCAAACTATTGGGATTTCTGGGTAGTTGGAAACCAAAAAGCACATATATACCATGCAATGAATATATACATACATTTATTACTGAATTGAAGCTTTAAGATTCAATGCAAATCGTAAACAGTTGCAGTAAATTTGACACGATAAGTTGATTCTAAAGCTCAAGTAAAGCATCACGCAAGCAAACTATAGATGCTATGATAAAATTTAATTTTGACACATATTGAAAGATATGGCTGTGCTTGTTTATTCTGCTAGTTTATATTAGCTTTTGGACCTTAAATTCGTTGTGATATCCAAAGCAATTTAAGTAATTGTGTCACGAAAATGTCGTGGGAGAATTGAGGAAGTTTCAGCTATAATTCAAAGTATTCTCTGATGAAAATTTAATTGATTGTAAAGTTGATAGCCTTACCAAGGATCAGAAATGTCTAGAAATAGTTTGCTGAGTTTTTTTAAAAACTGATAATAAGGTTTAAATCGGGACTTATAATCACATGTTAATTATCAATATTACATCATCATAAATTGTTGCTCCAATTAATTACTTTATAAATTTAAGATAATAAATATATTCGAATATAGTTATCCTCTTAATGACACCTAGAAGGAATTGGCAAAATTTTACCTAGAAATTGAATGCCCGAAGCATGAATAATTCATGCTGTGTCAAATCTGATTCCCCCCGTTACCTACGTGTTTACTCACGTGCGTAGACTTACATAACTGTTCACATACAAATATCATGATTAATTGGATTTCACATACTTTGAGGGCGAGCCATACATACCTAATAGGGAAATCCTAAATTTCTCCAATAACCAAAATGCGAATGCTATGATTTCACAACAAAAATTTCATCACGTTTGCAAAATGATTCAAATGAATGTAATGCCTTGATACAATGACGGGGAGGGTGGCGCAAAAGAGCAAAAGATAAAGGTGTGAGAAGAAAGTACAATTTGTTATAGCCAGATTAAAAATGTTTGTACACTTTCTTATTTTGTCATTATATTTGGGCCAAATAAAACAAAAGCTATGCAGTATTGTAATCCAATTACAATTAAAATTTTATGATAAAATTGTGTGTATAAAAGTTTTACTCATGTTTTTGTACTTAAATCATCACTCAATAGTGGGCGTTCCTCTAATTTATTTCACGAGATTTAAAAATTTATATTTTTTGTGCACATTGGAACACCAAAAAAGTTTATATATATTCTGTAAATCGTAACGAAATTAAAAATAAAGAGTACTTTTCAGTAAAACATCCTGTGTGTACTAATCCTCCAACGAGGATGATACATTGGGGCAGTGTTAGAAATATATACTAATATTAAAAGAGAAATTTTCATGATATATTTTTAAAATTTAGAATTGTCTGATACATCCTAATAATATTGTGTTGATATCAATTTACATTAGTCTGTTAAAAAACCGGAAATAAGAACCATAATGACAAATGTTACCAATTGTCAAAAGCCAAACTTTCAACCATAAATTATCAAATGGATACGACGAAACAAGCGAAATTCCGTTTGCGAACATTGGTATTTGTCACAAACGCACACACGCGCGCACACACATACAAACGCGAAAAGCATTTACACACAATGCATTTTACAATTGCAATCACATGCCATACCAGCCAATGTATCGAAGACAATGAAAATGAGAAATATTTAGGATGATACGACATGCAATAATTATGTTTTGAAGCTTTTATAAATCATGGGTGGTACTATAGTAATATTCAGTAAGTTAATGTCTTTGCAATCCTATTTTTTGTTATTTTTTATTATAGCTTTATTCAAATAATGATAAATCGCTTACATATAAATCTATTAATTGACACTAGAAATGTTATTCAACATAAGAAATGTTGAAAAAGTCATAACAATTTTGTGTGCAATAAGACAATGAATTATTGTTTGTCAATGAGGTTACTGTTTGATGTTTTTTTATTTTTGTTTGTATGTAATATTAATATTAATAGCCCAGTTGTCGATGATTGACTGACTTCATTAATTAAAATAATTAAATTTGAAAATCTAGCCTGAAATGGTTCAACCTTTTTGCGAGTGAAATCAAAGAATCAAATGGGTTTAAAAAAGCTTAAACTCATATTGTTCTTTTTCATGTTAAATGTTTTTTTAGAAGCAAGTGAGGAATACTGTTCCTTAGGCCGGTGGATAGCGCGTGTTCTTTCTGCGGTCTTTCCTATTTATTTATTTACCATTTTTCAAAGAATTTCATTTTAATAATTCCTTAAGGCGACTTCATTACTTACTGAACAAATTAGTGGTGTCTTTCAACCTCATTTAGTGTAAATTAAGGAATATTTGGATTTGAATATTAGGATTCTGATTCAATGATTAGGGTTCTTTCCTTCCTTCTATCGAGGTTTTTTATGAAACGAAAACGAAATTAATTACTGCGCCTTATATCTTGTAGGAATGTGGCAGGTAATTTGCAAGATGTATCTCGTTAAATACTAATACCCAACAAACCCTAACACTCAATCAACTCTAGATTTCGAAATTAGAAGTAATCAGGACGAGTAGGATAACATCAATGACAATAAGCAATAATAAAATCATTACGAAATTATCCAATTGGTAATAACGCAGAAAATTGGTAAGTTAGAACATGAATGTTCATAGACTGCCCGAAGTTTTTGGCAATTCCCGTCGAAGTCAGAATTATAGGTGTTTGTGGATTCATTCACGTTGTGCGAGTGCTTTCAGAGGTTCCTTTGTATTAATCGATTTATATAGTAATTGGTTAGAAGTAGTAATAAGAACCACTTTAAGCAAACCTACATTACAAGTTTGCAAAAATATGCCATTCAGTATTTTAGTACGGAGAAATTAGTACGAATCAATTAGCTTTGTGGATTTTTGTGTGATTTTTGGTAATTTTTGTATATTCAGAATTTTTGTTGGTTCGAAATGTCATTACGAGGCTAGGAAATATATTTAAGGAAACCTTCCAATAGAAAGAAAATATGAAAGAACGAGGATAAAAACAAAAGGAGACAAGTTTTTATAATAAGGAAAGCTTGTGGCAAGACCCAAGGGCTTGAAGAGCTTTCAGTGGAATCAAACTAGTAATCTGTTATCTGGTTATTATTATTATCAATTATTTCATTGCCGGCCCTGAGAACAAAGTTTTTTCCTTTCTTGCTGGCAGGCATTTTTCCCATTGCCAATGAATACGAAAATGAAGAATTTCTTTGGTCTGATGGAATTGTTCTGAGGGAGAAGTAAATTACGCAAAACTCAAGGATAAATTATTGGACTTAATTATACAAAGGATAAGAGAGAAACAAATTAGATATTAAAACTAGTGAGTTAAAACTTCACAATTTGCAGTATTGGGCACTTCATTTTACTTTCATTACTATTTTGTTTAAAGGGATCCTAAAATATATTCAAAACTTAAGGAACAATTAAATGAATTACGGTAAAAAAATAAGAAAAATCTATAAGTGACAATATGTAGAATTGTTTAGAGAATTCGAAACGTTAAAACGATGATCTAAAATTACATCGGTAAGAAATCAATACGGTTGAAGCGAATAGGAATTGTCATGATTATTTTGGGTATTTTGGGTCGATAGAATAAATATGAGACAAGGTAATGATGTTGGAATATCCGTGTAAAAATAGGGTATATGAACGTAAGGGGTAAAACATGGGGTATATAGACTCAACAATGCGATTGTGAAATGCAAAGCTGCGTGCTACATCTGCAACCATTTATGTGAACGTGCAATTACAGATAAACAGCTGACTTAATATTTAGTTATTACAACGAACTACCAACAGCATATTTTACGTGCAAATTTGTGACCTTTTCCAATTCATTCGGTTCGTTGTGAGGGACGATTTTCGAAAGAGAGCTTTCTATTTTGACAGATTCAACAACTATTTACAAGATAGCAAAACCTCAAAATATAGAATGAAAATATTCAGTGCTCGAAAAAACATAAAATACTTACCGTAAAACGATTCCCAATGTTTAAGCTATCTACATAAAAATCATAATTTCACTGATTAATTAATCAGATTTCCTTTAAGATTTAGCGAAGACATCTTCATGCATATCTTTCACGTATATTTATTTTTGTATTACCTGCCCACCTATTTTGCAGGCTGCGCCGCTTTGGATAAATAGTTAGATGCGTTGAATCATGGCGAATTGCACATTATAGTGAATGAGCATACAATAAATTACAATACGTATGACAATTTTTATGAGCAGTTAAAGCAAATAGAGTCATTGTTTTTTAGGAAAATTACGCGTTTAAATTGTTGACTCTATTGTTATTCTGAAACATGCCCTTAAGCGCTGCAATGGATCTAAACAATTGTTATTACATAGTTGAATTTTTACGTAGTTTACAAATTGAATTTAATCTCCATTGACATTTTATCAATAATTAAAAATCAATATTTTTAAGCTATTGTAATTTCATTAGCTTTTCGATAAATATTTAAGCCTTTATCATGTTAAATGATATTATTTATTAAGAGGGAGGGTCACTCGGTTCCATTCCATTAATTTACATACTGTGAAATGAAAATATCATTACAGAACTTTGGTCAAACCATAGTTATCTAGCTTTAAAAGTATGACTGAATTGATAGCGCAAATTAAATTGACTGTAAGTTGCATTTCATGCAAAAATATCTTTTTAAATATGAGTTTAAAGCTACTACGAATTTGTTGGCGTTAATTCCTCAGCATATGTTCTCTTGTGTTTGAAGGTTCTATACTAAAATTAATCTATTAATTAATCCTCTTAAAATTTTCGACTCTTTAAAATGAAAACTCAATGGAACTTTTAACTCCTTCGTCAGCAATAGAGTTGTTCTTGATTTGCTAACTCCTCGATACGTAGGACAAATTTTATTAAGGCGGCTCTGGGTAGGGTGTAAAATGGGTCACATAAATAATATTTACGAAGACAATATAGCGCAACATAAATATTTCTATGACCGGAAACTGTGTAGGGGCAAAACTGAAGGTTCAGCACACGGAACGCAACTACTGTGACTATATTGACTGCTTGTAGTATTGAAAAAGTTTAATTTAAGGATTTTAAAGTTTATTAGCACTTGGCGCCGTTACCGTTCCATTTCGTGAGCGTGAAGGTGGAGACCAAGTGGAGCGTGGAAAGTGGAAAAGAAATTTATTTTCCTAGAGGGGACAGTATATATAAGTATAATAACATCATCGCGACCAACAACACTAAGCGCAAATAAACTGTTGGGGAATTCCTTTATCGCATCGTTGATATTTCGAGAAGGAGTAAACTACCTTGAAATTCAGCGGTGAACACCGAACTTGCAGGCAACTTAGTCGTTGCCCAAAAAGTATTTACCAAATTTAAAAGCTGTGTCAGCCCATAAAGTATTGACCCCGGGAGAAATGAGGCGGCAGGAGAGGGTTAATCATTCATTTATTATTTGATATTTGGTGGTATTTTGAGGGCACATTTTGCCGCATTGCAACACAACGTTTAAGGGCAATGGTCATAATTCGAAATTTTTTCGCTCTTTTCACGTTCGCATTTTTTTAGTTTAAAATTTAAGCCGCTCAAATTGTTGCAATGAAATGTGTGGAAGAAGAAGATGTAGGAAAATACCATTTCAACTCAGTGGAATTCTACCATAAATTCTCATCGTCAGCTTTCATCCTGGTCGTGGGTGTTTTTAATGGCTATTAATTAAAAATTTATCCATTTAGTATCCTCTCGAGATTAATCTAGTTGGTAAGCCATTCAAGACTAACAGAAAGCTGACTTTAAAGAGCAATAAAAAAGGAAAGCGTTTCTCCAAAACAGAATTATGGACTGAGTGTATAAAATGTGGGAATGTTACAGGCGTAATATCTTTGAAACTATACGGAAATATCCAAGGAAAATATTTAGATCACTCTCACGATTTCAAACAATATGATATTCATGCGTTTGCGTTATCAATTGGATGTTTCATTTCAACTAATTCACTCGAAAAGTTATCATTGCCAAAATGATTTTGAGATGTGATAATCTCTTAAACTTTTTTGGTAAATACTCCAATTATTTAATTTTTCTATTTAGGAAACAATTACATCCTAACTTCCTAGATTACCTAATTACATCCTAACTTCCTAAATTACATCCTAGCTATAATCGTGAGATTTAATACCACCAGGGGGAAAACAGGCTGAAAATTACCTCAAATTCTTATTCTCTTTCCTCGAAGTCGGTGCTATGTGCATTTTAACAGAACGTAATGAAATGCGAGAATAGGTTTAACTTGAGAAAGAGGATATAATTGAAACAAAACCTTAAAGTAGAGAAAAAGGCAAGAAAGCGAAAACAGGAGAGAAAAGCAGCATAGCGCCGAGGAAATCCCCTGAAGACGCCAATTAACGAATACGTGAAAAGCGAGCAAATGGGAAAGGCTCGCGTAGATAAATAAATATTTTATTCAAATATTGTAAGAAATGTATGCTTATACGAATATAAAAGAATAAAGTAGATGATATTTCGTCAAAGCTGGTGCAAAGAAAGGAACCAAAGAGACAAAAAAATATTAAACGAATGAATTGAATGTTTTTGTATTTTGAGATTTATCAGGAATATTTCTCTTTCTTTGCACTATATTGTTTTATTTCTATACTTTTTTATTTATTTCATTTTTATGAAAATAAAAATATAAACGCAGTAGATAAAAACATATTTCTTGGAGAACTGGGAATATTGCGTGAAGGTAATTCTCTCTTGGTTTCTAAACAATTGGATGATAAAAACAAAATTTTACAGTCATGCATTTAACTCATTCAGCTGATCAGTTGGGGTAGCAGTAAGGAAGTGGAAGATATTTTTAATTTTTTCAATTACCATCCTTCGATTTACTTCTTCAGTTCGCATTCTTTGAAATTATGTTAAACGTTCCACTCTATCTCATTTTTATCACAAAGCCTGCAAAAGGGGACAATTCCCCTTTTGGTCATACCTGTTGCTCAACCGGTTTCGCCTTGAATAATATCTCGAGCCCTAATACAGGCTGGTTTCCAATTCTTCTGTTTCGTGTGCGTCTGATTTCTCGTTTACTCAATTCGTTAGGTGTCGATTCCGGACTGGGACTGCTCCTCTATTTTCTACGTATGATTTTGTCAGACACTAAGTTTTAATATTGCTGGCGATTTCGTCTTTGTCTTATATTTTGAATACCAATGCGCAATTGATTACAGTAGGAAAAAATATTGAATACCAATTATCCATTTTCTTTCAATTCTCCTTCAATTCACCTACCGTCATTTGCACGTATATTTTCCATATGTACAAACACCTTCCACCTAAACCGGTATTAACCGGAAGACACATGGAAACGTCGTGCGCTCTTTCCTGCTGGAATTTCGTTGCTGAAAAATTCTCAATAGGTTGCAATGCAATTGCATTCCTTGCAACACTTCCTGAACGCTACAAACCATTTCATCCTGAGAAAAGTAGCAAACCATTAAAGCTTAACGATTGCGAGCACACAAGCATAACGTGTTTGGAGTTTTCAAAAAAAGCACCGGTCATCATCATCATTCTGTGCGACGTCTACTTTTGCGTCTCTTTTTAATTAATATCACACGTGAGTCATGTGACGTGACTGAACCGTAGAAATTCTACTTGATTTCTTTACCGATTTTACTTTTTCTGCTTTATTATTTTCGTTTAATTTTTTTTAATATAAAATAATTTACTATTTTTTCCTTTACTTTTAACTTTTTGCATATTCTTTCGTTAAGGGAATTTAAGGCAATGTTAAAAAGCTAGAAAAGAAAAACACTATAAATGAAATGCAAAAATGTGAAAGGATTGACTATGAGAGATGACGTTGATTCAGTTTAGAATCTACGTTGATGGATGTCAATCCAAATACGGACGAGAGAACTATCAGAATCCGGTTTAATTTCTGTAGAAAATAGTAAACCTGTCGTGTTTGAATTGATAAGTATTCCTTTTCCCAAAAAACTTTTAATGCAAATGAATAAAAAGTAAAAAAAAAAATTAAATTTAATGATAACGAAATTAAATTTTATTTCATATACTTAACCAAAGAGAGAGAGAGGAAAAAGGACGGGCATTAGGGAAAACGTAACGTCTTTTGAACTAACAATTTTGTTGGTGGTGATTGGTTAATTAACTAGATTAGATTAGTGTGACTCTATGTGCTCAGAAAACATACTTGTTCAGAAGATATATGCTTTTCCTTATATTTTTATTATACGGAAATATATCATTTTTTATTTGAAATTGATAGAAGTATATATTTTTATTCAACCTAGACCATACTTTTTTCAAAATCCATACAACTGCCAAAAATAGCTTTTATCTCGGTAAATGTAATGTAAAATCTCATGTAATGTAAAAATATCAAAATCAAAGAAATTATGAACTTGTATGCTCTCGTAGAGAATTGTTTATATATTTCCCTGTTTTTTCCACAAAGTTATTTATTTTTTCTAGCTTTCTAATATTTGTCTGCTCATTAATTTCACGTACTTCGAACATCATATACATATTTGTATATATTGAAATTTTGTACAAAAAAGTCAATAAATTTTTGTTAAATATTGAAGAGTTTTAAAGTTTTAGGTGTATTTTATTAATATTTTCCCACATACCTTTTCGTATTGTCATTGTTGAATATAATTGAAATTTCCTAACGTCTACGTCGCATTTCTTTAAGTTTTGTATAATTATTTTTTTGCAAAAAGTTTTTAGACTTTTTGACGACATTTTAAAATCTGATTTTTCGACAGCGTGAGTTGAATTTGTTGGCATCGAATCAAGTCAAATGTCGACGGCATAAAAGAAGGTCCCAGCACTACCACCACCGCAGCCCAGGAAGGGCCGGAGTCAGTAGTTGTTGAGTCGTAAGCGCACGGTTCAATGACTTTACTTTTATTTGCTAACATAAGATACATGGCGCCTATGTGGGGAATATGAAGTAGAAAGCCCGTAAAACATGTGTATGCGAAGTTGTCTGTGAGAACGCTTTCGGTGGGGCGGGGAGGGCAATGTGTACGCAAAAGGGATTTCACATATTCGCCCTTGCTTCAAATTCTCATCCGTCGCTTAAGTTTGAAGGGCGTCGCGACATAACAACAAAGTTTGTAACGCTAAGTTTACTAAAATCAAGAATGATGCCATTCTCCTTTCAGGAATGGCTTTAATGAATTTTTGGGTGGTCCACATAATTATTATTATTATTGTTATTATTATTATTATTTTATAATTCTGTGAAATCTCGAGGGTTGGTTTTTGTTGAGGGGAGAACGCCCTTCATCCACTCATTCATTTTGTTTTTCACGAGTCTGACGCGTTGTTGATTTAGATGGCATTCTTTATTCTGCTGTTTTTGTTGTTGTTGTTGTCGTCGTTTCTACTCTCGGTGGGTCGAGAACTGATATTGATGGCTTTACTGTTGTTAATGAAAATGTCATTTGCTATGAAGATGACTGACGCTGCTGATGATGATGATGACATCCATAACGATTTTGATGTTATAAATTCCAAAGCTTTTATTGTTCACTTTAATGTTTTTATTGTTGCTTGACATAAATGAATGAAATGATATCATAAATAAACTAATGAAGAATCAAATAATTTTCAAGAAAAAGTAAAAACAAAAGACGGAAAATAGAGACGAAGATGAAAGGGCTTACGTTGGATTTGTTTAAACTATTTTTACAAATATTATTTTGAAAATTATATGAATATCAGTCATTTTTCTATAACACGATATATAACACGAATCAAGATATATCTATCCTTCTGGGACTTTTGCTTTCGTTCGAAATTATTTTCGTCCTTCGATGCTATAATTCCTTTCGACGAATGAAATTCTCTTCGATTCGATATAATCCGGTATAATCTTAGATCCCGTATAATACCTTTGCCCTAATATTTATGAGCCCTCGTTCTATTTAAATTTATTTAAGGTCAATTAAAATAAACATTTTCACCCATCAAATCACGTTGACTTACCATTTGAGAGGAAGAGTAAAATAAGAAACCTAAACAGAGAAAATGACGCATCATATAAAAGAAACGTGAAATAACAAACCACTGAGTGGAAGCCGTTTGCTAGGCCACCCACTGAAAAAGGATTTACACGACTTCCATAAACAGGTTTAGGAGTTTCAACAAATTATGAATAATAAACACTTAGTTTAAAATCATAAACAAGCAAAAGAAAATCAAGGAAAGGTAACGAAAACAGAAATAAAGAAACCTCAAATCCCTTAATCGTAGATCGCATTAATTGTGATAATATTAAAAAAAGGGTTGTCCCAAAATTTTGCTAACTCTAACTCTGTGTTAGTCTTTATCTCAAAAGGAAGCGGTTGCAACAAAATTCACAGCATTTGTGAATGCTTTTTACTATTTGGAATGAAGAAAAAATTGGGCGGGTATAGAGAAATAAATCACCCTCTAAAGAGGAATCATCTCTTCCTTCATTGCATTTGTTAAAGCTCCGAAATAATTAAAACTAAGTACTCAAAATGTGTTAAATATCATTATTAAGTTTAACACAAATTTAAAATTTTGCACAACTTGCAGTACTTTATTGTTCATAATTCTCGTACGCAGATTTATTGCTTTTGTGTGAACCTTTATAGCCATTAGGTCTTAGCACCCGACATTTAATAATAAATAATATACTGAAAACTACCGAAGGTTCGAACAGTATTCAATAGGAGTAATACCTTTCTCCTCCTTTTTTTGCAGTTGTTGTTATTCAGTTTGACATAATGTTTATCACTGATAGTGACTATAATTCTTCCTTAGCCCGAAACCAAAAAACAAACTACTTTGCGCATTAGTTTTTCCTCGGTACACTAATTTTCTGCATACTACTCAAAGGGTTATGCCTTTATTCATTCCCCAAGCATCCTCTAACGGTCATATAATAAAATTACTCTGGAATATGATCCATAACATTTTTGGGTTAATGCCGTCACCGTTGCGACCGACAACCGCGGCACCGCAACCGTTTGCGTAAAAATGTTGGCTTGTCATTCATTGCATGATTGGGTGTGTGCATGTGTGTGTGTGCATGTGTTTTGTGTCAAACATTTGATTTTATGGCTAAGGTCGTTGTGTTTTTCTCAGTTTGGCTATTGTTGTTTTTGTGGGGAGACTCATTGGATTATATTCTTCTGTTAACTTTTCACTAAGCCGTTGGTACCGTTGCGTCGCCGACATCGGGGTTGATGTTGTTGATGCGATTTTATATCATACGGCAACGCAAAGAAGCTAATATAATAGTTGTTGTTGCGGTTGTTGTTGTTGTTGCTTTTGTTTTGTTATTGCAATAATTGTTCTGTGTGGCGACGTTGGTGACGGTGGTTATTATGGAACTGATGGAGGTAACTGTACTATCATTCTATTGTGCTTGCTCCTTTTGCTACTTGTTCATAATATGCGGGGAGCGAAAAAAGCACCATCGTTGTAGCCGTCGTCATGATCTCATCGAAAACGCCTCAGTGATGACGGCGTCTACAAATTACTATGGCAACAATGTTGTTCATCCTGCTGGAAACTCAGGCTGATGCTGTTGTTTCCGTCCGCCACTTTGGCGCCAAAAACCACTGTGGGTGAGTTGGTGTATGCGCGTGTTGGGTGTGTGTGTATTGTGTGTGAACGATGAAGAGAGCGAGTATGCGTCGATGGACGAATTTGCAAAACAAAAGTTGTGTGAGTGTGTATGTGTGTGTTTGTTCGAGTATGAATGTGTGTGTGTGTGTGAGAGAGCAACGTGTAGGTGGTTGAATGGATTTTTTGCGGTTGAGAAAATCCACGAATATTGTTGAGTGTTTGGAAGCTGATTACTGAATGAATGCAGATGGCGATGATGATCATGGTAATAATAAGGAGCAATTATGATGTATGAGTAATAGTTATTAAAACCCAAAAAATAATTCATTTTACTAAATTTTTGAAAATTAAAATAAATGAAGAATTCAGATGAAGAATTGCTTTATGGCTCGTGGCATTTCTGTCTTTTAAGTCTTATAAGATATTGCTCTTCAGCTTCAAAGAAGGATTTATTCAAATGTCGAAATTATTAAGTACTATCTTAATTTTTAGCTGGGTGTTTGTTTTGCCGCAATTTGAAGAAATATACCATTCAATCGTGACTTCAGCGACCACTCGGCTGATGAACAATTAACTAACGATAGTCTTGTGGTAGGTCAAAGTTAAAGTATGATGTCTGAAATTTGTGAAATAATTCTGATTTAATTGGTATGGAATTGGTGTCAAAGATGTATTAATTTTATTTTCCCTTTACAACTAAATTCCTTGTGAGAGCTAATCACATACGTTGTCGATAGACTGCCTCTTGCGATGCGACTTCAAATCAAATGTGTGACTATTTTTGACTGAACAAATTATCTTTCTTGCTTTTAGTGAGAGATAAAGTCTTTAACTTTTTTAAGTAAACCGATCTAAATAGAAATAATTTAACTTCTCCAAGTGCATGGAGACTGTTTCCAATTATGAAGAAAGAACTGACTTTAGAACGAATTATTCTTACGTTGTGCAATTAGGTATAAAATTGTTTTTTTTAAATTAAGAGAAACGAAGTGTAGAAACCTAACTGTCTTAAGAGTAAATTTAATATTAAAAAATATCCTGAGCGTCTGTGCGTCTTGATTCGTAAATCACGCAAGCACATTTTTATATTCGTCGAAAGAAACCAAATAATTTGAAACCAAAGCGTGACTCACTTCTTCAGTAGTATCTCCCGTTATTTTTGTCTGTGGGTGGTGACAAAGATGATTGTGTCTCTGATTTTTTATATTTTTCTGAAGCCAAAGCAGTTTATTCGCTACGTCCTGCAGTTTTGTTTATTTCATTATTCATTGGCAGACATCTGGAACACGGTAATGGATTGTGCTGCACCGGTTGGTTTGAAGCCATGAATGGGTTTCGGAGCTAACGATAATCCTTGACTCTGCGAGAATTTCGGAGACACAATAATATTCCTGAGCTTTTGCTTTTTCATGGGTAAACTTTTGATTGCATCGAGTCAACGAACTCTTAATTAAAATCAATAAATGTGGAAACAAAGTCGTTTAAATACACACGGTGTTTTTTAAAAGCAGTTTTAAAAAACAGGTTGGTTGTAAATTAAAATTCGTCGATTCGGTCAAAGTTTGTTTATTAAAGAAATTTAAAATATCGTTTATTCAAATTCTGTTTGACAGATTTAAATTTTCCTTTTATTCATTTTGTGTTTTGCCGTTTATATTATTTAATTTTCATAAAATAAATGAATTCGAAAATTTAAATACTCCTAAGTCAAATCTAAAAATCAAAAAAAAAATCAAAATTAAGAAAAACATTTCCAGTTTGAAACATTTTGGTAACTTTGTAACCAGAAATTTGCCATATGAATATGTTAAGTTAGAAAGGGCCGTTTCATACCGTTGCCACATTGATTTGTTTGTGACTTGTATACTTTTAACAAAAGGAATTCCGCCTTGATACCGTCTGCTTGGTTCAGACGTAACGTTCACATCATGTAATGTGTTGAATTTGTTGCTGTTTTGATGACTTCTGTTCTGTTACAGCAATGACACTAATAATAAAAATAAGAACAACGACCTCTCCAACAGATTCATTCATATGCGAACATATGAATAAATTTATGGATTGTTTTGTTAGACGCTCATGGAATTGCATTCCTCTGCATTTTAAAATTCATTGCGAACTAATTTACATAAAATTTAATGCAAACAATTAACATTAGAGAAATTTATACACATGCGTCGGCGTGTATCTGCACATAATATATATACACTCACATACTCATACAAGCGACAATTGATCGTGTTTGCATACATTTACATTAAACATATTTGAGGTGTGCTTATTATTTTGTCTCTTTTAATAACCTAAAGGAATCGTGCACGAAATTTCAAAATGAAGTATGCAAAATGAAGATTTGTTTGGAGGATACCGTCTACGATATCTGGGAATTGCTAGAATTAAATGTTTAGTTATTCGCCTTTGATAACTTAATCTGATTAAGTGAGTTTATTTGCCGTCATAAGGAGAATTTCTTTTGTTTTTTTGTTTAAAATTTTCTAGTTAGTAATGCCGTTTCGCGATGCGATGACGTATGTCCGCAAAAACATATTTGCATTTTTGCAAACTTAAATTTTATAGTTAAATAACGAAATTGCGTTAGCCCAACGCCTTATGGTATTTTAAGTATACTCCACTGTTTGTAACGTGTTAGAGGGAGCGTGTGAGCTATAGAAAAGTTCTGCTTCAAAATCATCAGTCCATCCGTTTGTCGGAATATGATCGCAGGAGAACGAAATCTTTATGCTTTCGTCAGCATAATAGCATGAGAATGATTCTGGCTGTCATAGAATCGTTCATATACAGTTCGGGTAAAAATCAACTCCAAATTTGACTTGTCAGTCTCTCTGTCTGTTTGTGTAAATTATGTCCGGAAAAGAATGAAAGAAGGCGTTGAAAATCTCTTCACACTTCTAGGCTTTTTTGGTTTTCGCCAGCGAGTACGCCGTTATTTAAACTATGTTACTTGTTTTGATTTAAGCGATATCTTTTCGTCGTTTTCTTCTTGCTTTTCTTCTTAGGTCGTTGCAGTTGTCTTCAATTTCCGGAAAACACGCTTCATTTCTTTTGAATTACGTTACAATAACGAACAATTGGGCAGCTGACTCTTCATACAATTAATTTCCGTTTCCATTTTCCGCGTTGGTTTTCATTTAAAATAAAAAAAAACTACACCAGATAACAGAAATAAACAACTAACGAAAGAATAATATACAAAGTTGTAACATAGTAAAAAAACGTGATGATTGTTAAGACTTAGTAAGGGGCGGGGGGAGGCGGTAGTAAAAAAGTTAAAGTAAGAAAAGGAAAAAGTTTTGTAATTACTGCAAAAATTGTTTTGGTTACGTTATGATTAAAAGGAGCGTAGCGTGTTTCATCGCTTTTCCCTTCACTTACGTAAAGTCAGATCGCGTGAAAAGTATTGACTCTCTCGTAAACTTTTATACAATCGCTTTTCATGTGACGCCTCCCGTTTGGCAACGTTGCTGCCTCTGTTTCTTTTTGTCTTAACGTTGGCGCAATAATTTACTTTACCGCGAAGGGAAAGTTTCTGCTTCAGACTTATGTTTTTCTTGTTCGTGTCGTTGTTCTTCACGTTCGACTTTTCTCGTTGTAATTGTTCTCGTTACAATTGCTTTTATTTTTGTTGCGTCGAGCTTCTTTGAACCTCGAGGAACGAAACGTGCTTTTATAATTTGGTAACCATTGCAGCTGATGCTGTTATAATTGTTGTTGTTGTTGTAATCGTTTTGAAATAGTGCTGTTGTGTGCTTTGCAAGATATGGGGACTCATTTAATGCAGGGTTAGTTTACTTTCACGAATACGTAATTAATGTGATTCTGATAGCGAATGGGATGCACTCACACACATTCACACACACGTGCTAAACGGCGTCACTTCTAAAATTGAAGGTAAAGCCGTTGAGGTTTTTTTTTGATACATTTGTAAATATTTGTTAGAAGAAATTAAATTGCAGAAACGGTTGCAATAAAGTAGAGAGCCGGCACGAACTTCAAATACACATGAACTTCAAATACCCGAAGTTCTTTGAAAATTATAGATAGAATGTCGCCAATAATGCCAAGGCTTGCTCGCAGAAAAGAATGAAAATTCGAAGACCATTTTCGAACTGATGTCACCAGTATTTCTATTGAAAACATCAATAATTATCTCATATATCAGTCATTAATATCTTCCTCTCATCGGCCATCACAATACATATACTATTGTTTAATAGTCTGTTGGTTTTTCTTCTAAAAAAATTCGGCTAAAAAACATGAATAAATAATTATGAGCATACTGACGGAAACAAAAGAAAATATTTCGAATTTGTAAGCTCTAGATTATTTGTACGATTCCATAGCCATTCACTCCCTTTTCAAAAACTTTGGCAATTGGAATTTTCTATTACATAAAAAGAAAATAGAAGGGATTATTGAAAAAAAACGAATCAGAATTAAGTATATAATACATATTTCAAAGGGTTGAAAAAGTATTCATTTCTGTTAACTTTCGTCATGACGCCGGGGCAATGTCATTAAAAGCGTCGCAGTTTTATTTGAATGAATCAGGATATTAAGCTAAAATGCTGATTGTGTTCAATAGAATACATTTGTTTGGCTTTAATTAGATCATTTCGGTTTTCTGTCTTGAAAGCATGCTCTAAAATTCTTCTCGTGGATAATGACAAAGCAAAATTCACCGAATTCTATATCCATTTATAGTAATCAGATGATTTATAATTCATTTTTTGAAACTACTGTACGATATTAATCCTTTCATTTCTTCTTCATATTTGGGAATCACAATGCTCTTTGTCAGACTGACTGAAATGCAAACTATGTAATAATTATCATAGAAAGCAAATGTCGGCGTCTTTTGTGATGGAAATTATCAAATATTTAGTAGAAACGGAATTTTAATTAGACTGTGCGAATTGCAGGTCTATCCCATGCATGCATTTCCAATAATTATAATTAATTACAGGATACGAGTACAAAAGAATATTTAAATAAATTCATCAAAGCCTTTGTGGAAAGCGAGTTAGCAAAACGACTTCGACGATCTCATTTCAAATTCCCCAATCTACTGATTCTACATATGGTTATGATTAAGATGTGATTTATTTGTAAAAAATTCCACACAATACCAAATCTTGCATTTATTTCCTTTCAATTGAGTTCCCTGACTTTGGTTAGCCCTTTGACTTAGACCTTCTGCATTTGGTGTGGGTTAGAAAAATTAAGAATAGTGCAAAAAGATTTTGGCCTGGATTTTGGCTCTAAAAAATATTGCTCTGAACATGCTTCATAAATTTTTTCTCAGTATTTGTCAATAAATCGCATTTTATTTAATCTGAGATTGATTTAAAAAAAAAGATGTCTAACCATTATTAAAAATATCAAATAATTTTGCCCCTAAAAGCAAACTTGCAAAATTTGAAAATATATAACTACCCATATGATCAAATGAAACAATATATTTTGTCACCTTATGGTTTATTTTATTGAAAGCTTTATTTGACTTACGTGGAATGTATTTTATTCTTAAATAATTTTATATACAAACTGGAGTATTTCGGTAAGCTAAGGTAAAATTGGTTTTCGCAATTCGAAATATATGTTTCTGAATCTGGTACAAAAAATTATATACTTAATTACTAAAGGAACATAAATATTAGGACCTATTCTGGATTTTCTATTATGCTGTTATAAAAATCTGCTATGCATTCATAACAGATTGTGTTCATAACAGATTTGTTAACAGTCATATTTTGTGTTGTGAACTTTTATGATTGCCTGTTAACTGATATCCAAATAATAGGAAACCTACTACAAATTTTATTCAACAGGACTCAAAAAATTTGACTAGTTTAAAAATTAAAAAAACTCACTTTCTTAAATTTATTATTTGTTTTTGTTTTTAGGCCTCGTTTTGTTTGTATGTAATAAAAAATAATTGTATTGCTCTCATAGCAGATAGAAAAATCTGTCTCTGATTCTGTTACGGATTACAGATGGGTCTGTTAAAAAATTTATTGCACTGAATACGAATATTGGTTATGGTAAAAGATAATGTGACAAATAGAAATTTGGAAGCACGTAACAGAATGAAAGATCTTTTATATAAAAGTTTCGCCAGAATAAGGTTGATTATTATTATTTGGAAGAGGCAAATAATGACGGAAGAGGTAATAATAATTATAAAAAACACCAACTAAGTTTCGAACGCTGAAAATAGCTAAAATTATCTCGCACATGATTTCAGCCATACCGCCATCGTGATTGAGTATATTGAGCATATTGCCATTGAGTATATTGCCATACGTGCCATTGAGTATATTTAGCTAAATGGAAATAAATATGAGTGGCGAACATAAGTTAATATTGACAATTAAGTCTTTTATGCTAATGTACGTATAGAGTAGGACCGTCAGAGGACTATAGAATTTCAGCGTTGTGAATAAGTTTACTACGATAAAAATATTATTATCGGTTTAGTTTACCGGTATCAGTTTACCGGTTCCAAAAATATTATTATCTTTTGGTAAATATTAGTGAATATTTGGAACGATGGGGCTTTAAAATGTCATAATAGCGATTCTGAAAGATGTAATACATATCCTTATATCACACATATGTGCGTGTGATTCTTGCAAAAGCATATGCGTATGAAACGGGTGTTATTGCCCTAAAAATTAAAGATTTGCAAAAAAATTGATTTTTAAGAAAAACTTCTAACATAAAGTTGCTTTCAAATATTTCTGTCATCATATTTAGAGAGTGTGCTTCTGCGAAAATATCATTAACTAACCAAAATCTAAAATTTTCTTTATCTCCTTAAATTCGTTCATGATAACAGACATCATTTGTAGATAGTAGTGCCCACTAGAAGACAGCAAGTATGCCCATTTAAAATAACTCACCCAACCAATCTCTGTCAACAAACATTTGACCATTTGGCACTCAAGGTGAAAAAACCAATCTGTTTTAATATAAACGGCAAGCAAATATCTATTTTCATATTTTGTTAATTTACAAACATGTCCTACGGTTCATACATTTTAGCTTTATAGAATCTTTAAATTCAAAAAATACTTATACGAGACAGCCTTGGCTGTTTAGTTGTCGAGAATTTTTGTTTATTTCAAGATGCTTCTAATATTAGAAGAAGTTACTATGAAATAATATTCCTACAAATTTCTTTCTATAAATTGTATTCGGAATTAATAACTTACCCAGTCATCCGCTAATAAGTGAAACAGTTTTAATGTTTTATTTAGATTATCAATATTATTTATTTCATTACGTTTTGGAACAATGTATTTTTTAAAAGAACTAAGTTACGGTATTGCGATATATACATCTATATATATTTTTATATACATTATTAGTTACGCTACAAATAGACATTTTGTGCATTCCAATTTTTTAAATTAAGTTTTAGAACAAAAAGCGCAATGAATTCATTGTGACATCAGAGATACGTTTACTGAACGAAAATAAATCATCATTTGTATGACTTTAAACTAATTTGGGAAAATTTTAAATGAGCGAAGCATATTCGAAATATATTAATCATGATATAAATAATTATAAATAATTAAAAATAAAAGTAAATTATTCAATTCGGCTATTGGTTTTTATTAGTTTTCTAGTTCTTTTAATTTAATGCTATTTTTACATTGTTGTGTCGAGTAATTTTTGTGTAAATGTATTGTGTAAATGCTCAATTTCCAGGCAGTCTTTGTTGAGTATTTTGTATAAAACAGTTCATGTGGGCGTGTGCTTCTGCCTGCGCAGTAGACTGTGTGTGTGTGCTCACTTCTTTTGCTTCTTTGTTTAGCTTTCGAAATCTTTTCTTAAGCCTTCGTTACATTTTATTTATTTAAAAGGTTTTGCAGTGTTTTGAACCTCAGGCAGATTACGATTGTAGTTTCAAACTTGAAGAATATGTTCACCGTGCTCTGTACCTTTATATTTGTTGCCGGCGCAGCTTCCGTTCTTTCTGCTTCTGTTGTTATTGTTGTTGTTGTTGCAGGCACAATTCATTAATAGGATTGCTAAATCTCGCAGGATGCACGTTGTTTTCTTTACTAATATTGTTACCGTTATTTCTATTATTGTTGTCGCAGACTCTGAAGTTATTTTTACTGGATTCAAACATTCTGCATCCTTTTTCTTTTGTCGCTCCTGGCGATTACGTTATTTGTCTTTTCGTCTATTAAAGAAATGTCTTAACACTTATCGCTGTTGTTGACGATGATGCACCGCTGCTCTTTCCACTGTTCTCGTTCTTTGTGCTGTTTTAGCCCTATAATAGTTCCCATTTTTCCAAACACTCATTACGTAATTGGCAATTCGTACTAGCGGCCCTTCAGTTTTCATCCTTTTTCCGATTTTCATAATTACAGTTGTTCCGGATGTCGATGGCGTCAGAGTCTCGCTTTTGCGAGCACATTCAATATACGTTCAATTATTAAATGTTGCATCAGTTGAAATATTGATAACAGTGTTGTTGTAGCTCGCATTGTGTTAATTAAAACGCTGGATTTGCTTGCACTGCTTGCATTCAACGATGATACATCACCTGATGAAAGGTTCGAAAAGAGATCGGAAGGACAACGATAAGTTTAAAATAAAGATAAGCGGTTATAAGAATAATAGAAGTAATAATAGCAGTTTCAAGATGAGGTAAGAATAGAGAAAATAATGGAAAATATGTGCAATTATTCTTTTCATTTTCATAATTGATTGTCTTAGCAAGGTTTCAACAAAACCAGAGGTATTTGCTGATTTTTTATATAATCAGAAACTAGTTTTCGTGACTTCCTTTTTCCTAAATAAAAAATTCCATTAGTTCGAGGAATTAAAATACAAATTGAATAGATATGCAAGCTGCGGCCAAAAATTCTAAATATCGTTTTTCATATATTTGAGACTCAAAATCGTGACACCCATTTTTGAAAATGTAATAGAACAAAAATAATTGTGAACATGCTTAATGGATTTCTGGACCCCATTGTTCTAAATCCTTTTCAGTTAACCCACACATAAAATTAATCTATAAGCGAATTCCTTTCGTAGAGATTTATTACTCACCCTTAATGTGATCCATATACATATCCGAACGATCGCCAACGTCATTGTGATCAATCGTATCAAAATAGTCATCGGAGAATGTGTTAACAAAATTAATATTGCTTCCTGATATTGAATGTTTTTGACGATTTTGTTCAACTGATTTCTCTGTCGACTTCCAATAAACATCGTGTATATGAGCGGTGCAACGTATCTGGAAGGATAGAAGAAAAACGTATTCAAAAAATTCAGCGCGTTTTTATTTTTATAAATATATTGAACGGTCTGACCTTTAGCGGTCAAGTAATTAAATTGGTGTTTGTTGTAGAACCAAATACTTGGAATTTAAATTTCACAAATAATTTGTTTGTTTGTGTAATTAATGCAAAGAAAGGGGAATTGCATTTATCTGAATAAAAACATATAAATTTATTAAATTTTTGCCTTGTTTTTATTTGCGGCTTAAATGCTCTACGGTACACTTAAAGAATTATATCTGAACTTATTCATATTGTATCACCCTCCGCGCAAATAATCACCCACCCACCCACTAACCGGCATTAGTCCTTTTCCGTTCTGTATGTTAAAAACGGTTTGACGGATACGAGCCTACGCACGATCTAACACGATCTAAGTCGCTCTTTAATTAATAAAAAGAGCTGAATTTCGCTATGCTATGAGAGTTTTCCGCTTACCTTTAACTTCCCATAGATGAAATGTTCAGGAGTGACCACAAAATGAATCCTCGACACTGATGTCTCCATGCCATGTGAATCCTTTGGTATCTTTTGGTGGATTACGTGGGAAAGATTGGCCTATCGAGAAAATAAAGAATTGGTTATTTTATTTTATTAAATATTTATTACAAACTTATTAAACGTTTTTTTTAAAAATTTCTATCGAAAACAATCTTCTGAACTTGTGGACATTATTGTCTAAAATACCAAAATTATTTTGTTATGAAAAATTTTTAAGATGAATTCATTTCTTTGGTGGGAGAAGGCGAACGTGAAAAATAGAAACAAATTAATTGAAAGAGTAGTTTTTGGCAAGCATGACCGCTTAAGTAAGCTTTAGAGCTCCAAATATGTTGCTCATTAATAAAAGGAACTTTCGAAATTCTAGACCAAAATACGTTTCGCACAAGATTTTATCACCAAGAAAACGTTTCCGGCGAACCAAAGGGAAGAAACACTTTTCTGCCAGTTAACACATTGAAAATAACAACAACAACAACAAGAAAGTTAGAGTTACAAAGTAAATAAAAGTAAAGAAGCGTGAGAAATATACTGACGTACAAAGGAGAAAGAGACGCAAGAAACAACGGATAGGAAAATATAAAGTCACACAAAGCCACAAATCATGGCTTTTTACCTTCGTAGCAGACTTTTAGAGCATGTCGGTGGGATTGTGTGCGTGTAGGTTATATTGTATTTGTGTGCATTTGTCGTCTATAAAATTATGAAGTAATTGTAATTTGAATTATTTGCACAAAAATGGCAACACATCGAAAAAAGATTATTACTTTAATAAAAACGGACGCAGCGTTATTGAAGAATACGAAGAACGCTTGAACGCTTCAAGCGATTTATTGCTAAAATCTGATAGCCATACCCAAACTATATATCATGGGATTTTTGAGGGAGAAAAACAATAAATATTCTAAAAATACAAAAAAAATTGTATTAGAATTATTACATATATTGCCTACATCTGTTGGCAGTTTTACATGGAAGTGACAGACTTTTCTGAAGAAAAATTATCCGTGGTAGACGGAGGTAAATAGTTTGGATTGAAGAATTTTCTGGAAATTGACGTAATTTATGTTGTTTTGTAATTAGAAGGAAACGTTACACGAATATTTTTTTTTCAAAAAAGCAACAAAACTTATTTTATGTTAATAAAATCAGCTTACAACAATTTTTGCTTATAAAATAAATAACAGAAAAATAATTTTGAAATTATTTCAGAAATGTCAGGTTTGGTATTATTCTCTTAGCTACTTTATGGTCTAGATATACATTTTTTAAGCAAATAAAATTGTGAACTCTTAGGTTTCAAACATGGAATGCAAGAAAATTTTAAAAACAATTTATTTTAATTTCTTACCACAAAGGGCATCTTTACTTGCTTTGGTTATGTATCGCAAGGATTGCCTCTGCTAGATTCAATAAGGATAATGTTGAATTTTTGTTTCGAGATTAAAGTTTCGAGATTAGAGGGTAGAACCTGTAATTGTGTAGGATAAAAAGTTCAATCAAGAGAGTGAAAGTTAAATTTCTCTTCGATAAAGGTGGAATAACAAATTTTACAACAGAAACTACCAAACTTCCAAGGCTACCTTCATTAAGAATTGCTTCCTAACAACATATTCAGTAAATAGGACAGACTAGCGTCACATGTTTCTGACATAATAATTTGCTTGTAGTGTCTTTTGAGCCACTACACAGGAGACAATTCAATGTGTCTGTATTTGTTGTGTCTGTTAATTAAGTAGGATCACATTACATTAAAAGAAGCCTGTTTTTTTTATTGGTCACTACTTGAACTGATCAAGGATAGACGGCGCTACTTACCTCAAAGCCGTTTATTGTCCACGTCAAATTGGCAGCAGGTTTTGAGTGGCGTGAAGTGCAGTTCCCGCGTAAGATATCGCCTATACGATAACGTGAACGTATACCGCTAATTATGGGATCCTTGCCGGGTGCTTCTGTAAGGAAACAAAACGTGTTGTTATTCAGCGAAGTTTTTACATTTTTCTGCATTTTTGCGCTTGCTATTTAAGAGTAATTAATACTCTACTAAAAGTTATCGGGAGATATGTTTAAGCGACGGTGGAGATAAGATTATCACCACAAGAACTGATAGCGGGAGGACAATTAATCTTCCAGGCAAATTGTGAAAAACTTTAAATGTGATTTAAAGTACATAAACAAACGAGAAATCCAGTGAAAATGATATCTTAACAAACTGATACAAAGTCATATGAGGAGACAACATCAACAAATACCGCATTCAATAGTCTGTGAATGCAGTGGGGACAAATACAATGAGGCACAATAGGAGCCGAAACTACGCAACCCGACAATATAATTTCAATAAGAATATCATAGTTGGCAACACCACCACTAGCAACACATGTCGATTTATCATGGTGACGTGTCGATTTTATTCATAATGCAATTGCAGAAGATTGTTTCACTATCATGAATGAATGCGCTTGGTAGGACGTATATTTATGTGCCACTGTTGTTGTTGGTGTTACGGTGCTTCTTTAATATTAAATTACAATTGTGTATGCTATTATTACTATGCTCCTTAATAACAAGGTGTGAAAAGGCGTCTCAAAAAATGTTGAGAAAGATTAGAATGCATTTATATTAGTTTAATATAAAACCTCTAGAAAGTTGAAAAGTAATTTCTAAAATTATTGGAAAAGTGTGCTGAAAATGACAAAGGTAATGACAGTGTAAACTTAATGTAATGTTCGGTTTATTATAAGGGCAGCTATAACAGCAACCATAATACATCCTACACCCGAAGTGTTCCCCCCACACTTTCTCTTTTAACGCCGTTATTTTTTTAAAATTAATCAATATTTATGGGTGATAATTATAATAGTTAATAATAATAGCTGATAGTAGCTTATAATAATGCATAATACTTTAGCAATATTAAAATAATACAGCATATCTCTTTCGTTCTCTAGTAATCGTGATTGCTCCAGTAGACAGACAGATGAACAGGCAGAGAGATGGACAAGACTAAATCGACTCAGGAAATGATTATTGACCGGAATATAGATATTTTTTCATACTTGCTCCGTCTCCTCAATAATTGCTACCTTTCACGCTTTGGTGTTGGGTACAAAGAAGTATTATCTTTTTTTCTCCTCGCCACTTGATATTATGTAAGGAACCATCCTGAATAAGTGGTTTTTAAATCCCCACAAATGGAAGGTGGGTTTCAGAAAGAGGTTGGAATGGCAGCGGCATTAATAACCATAACGATGATGTCTCAACGAGATCTTAGCGGAACAAGAAATTTACTACTCCAAAAAAAAAACCGCAACTAATTGTTTATTAAGAACGAAGAAAAGCTTGAGCGAAGAAGAGAAAAAAAGACTGACAAAGAAGAGAAAACGAAAAAGAAATCGAGAAAAAGGGCAAGAAAGCCTGCACTTGTATCCAAACCTGCAGCAAAAACTTATGGCATGCACTTGTGTATTGCAAGCAACTTAGTTGGCAGAGCTAAAAAAAGAGCTAAAAGAATAAAGAGTCAAATAGACCATCGTTAACAACTACAACAAAATTAATTGAAGAAAAAGCTGAAAACCACGGTAATCATGAAGCCGTCTCTACATTGAGGTGATGATGAGGTCGATGATAAAGTCACTAATGTAAATAATATAAAGTACGAAAGGTCTTTTCCATTGGGAAGCTTACGATTCAGAACAAGGGCTATCCCGTTGAAGTTAAAGTATTCAATAAATATGCCGCACAATGCATAAATTACACCTAACGTAATAGTCTAATACCACAATTAAATGTGCATCACCGGTGGTACGCGCCCCCGTTGGTATGATAATCAATGTTTTTAAATTATACCTTATTTTACAATTGAAGTATTTACGTGCTAATTTTATTATTCCTTCTTTTTATTATGCCTTACACTTTGAAGAAGTTCTTGAAGGGTTTCTCACCCACTGGCAATTTACAATTCGAATTTATTTACATGTTAAATGTTCCAACTGCGCGGTATTCAAAATGTAATTAAGCCAATATTTTCGATTAAAGTATGGCGGCATTTTGCTGCGGTTGAGATTGTAGTCTTTAAACTTTAATCCTCTATAAAAAAGTGCTGTTTTTTTCTAATAGTGTATCAGTATGTCGCGATTTTATCTTGTTGGGATTTTTCCATTTTAGGATTTTGTCGTCTCGGAATTCTGCCTTGCAATTTTTAACTGTAAACAAATTTAAATAAAACCAAATTGAAGTCTTTTTATTGAGTGTGAAGTTAAATCGCAAATTTATCCACTCATGCAGTGATATTCATCGCAAAATGAATATTTTATCAATACTTACATTTGATACTTAAATACTGAAATCTCATACAAAATACTTTGGAGTTTTTGGATATATAGAATTTATGTACTCAACCAATACTCTTGCACTAATTATTGAATTTGCATATTCCTCTTAATCATTTACCTCCTGACGTCACTCGATTGGGTGCCTTGGGTTTCCTTTTATGATTTAATATTCCGCGCATTTCCGCAGTTCAATAAATCACTTTACCAACGCACTCTTATACACACGCAATTAATCTCATAAAAACACGTACAAACAAGCAAATAAATGATTACTTGCAATGTGTGGGGGGGAACCCACACCATCCGTATTTGGATACAAACATACGATCATCATAAATTTATTATAGCTCGATTGCCATAAATTATAATTTGAAATGCTGCATACAAGTCAATAAATTCAAATAAATAAGTGCAATTAAATTCGCACAATGACTTATTATTCAATAATGATTGTTGGTTAATGGTGAATCAATTAACCTGATGTATAAGAGTATATAAATCCGTGAAGTCTTTTATTGGAAATTGAAATATTACTAAACCTCGTATAAAATTTTTATTTATGATTTATTTCGATGTAATGCCATGTTATGCGACTCACGTTGAGCAAAACAGAAGGACAGTGGGAAAAACAAGTTACCCTTGTTTTCGTTGATGGATGTAATAATTTAATAAAACATCTTTAACACTATTCTTGTTCGAGTATTACAAACTTGTGTTTAAGAATACGTGATTTAGAATTGCATATAATAGTTGTGCAACGATGGCTTCAAGTGAAGTGCAATAAATACTCGCAGCTTTCCCAAATACCCGAAGACTTTTGAGAAGAAAAAAGGACTTGTATAAAAAGAATTTTAGTACGAATGTGACGCAAATGTTTGTAGATAAGTAGCGCAAATGTAATGTTGTTAGAGTTTACATTGAATATAGTCACGTATACGCTATGGATAAATTTCGTCAAAAAATTATAACTTGTATTCTCAGAGAAGCGTAGGTTCAAGCTCGCCGGATTTGGGTTTCCCCACAACTAGGTTAATAATTCAGAGTTCCTACAAAAATTATTGCATTCTTTGTTTTAACTATAGATTTACAATGACGCATGTTTTTGGGAAGAGCCATTATAAAAATTTGCAAAGGATTTTGTTCAGCTAAAATCAAAGACGTAGCTATTCCAGAACTTTCAGCTTAAAGCCCCTTTGAACTAAAATTTGTCAAGTACACCCGTGCGATATAATAATTATTGTATTTTCACACAAGAAAGTGAAGCCCAAAGTTAAGTATTTGTTATTCCTTCCTTCCTTCCATCTACTGATAATTCCATCTACCGAAGAAATGAAACTGCATTAGAGTAATTCATTTGATTCAAAAACTACAAAAGCTTCACAACAGACTTTCGCGCTTTACAAACTTTTGCGAGACTTCCTTACATCGTTCACTTTCATTGTTTCCTTTTCAATACAAGTCTGAAACTTATCGCTTCAGAAAGTGATTTTTTTCATGAATATAATACTGACTGTGTATATCGTTTCGTTTCAAATTGAGAACCTTTAGGTCACGTAAAAATAATAAACGCAAGAAATGTACGTTTTCTTAAGATCGTAAAATATTTCTTTAATTGTGACGATTCGTTTCTTCGGTAAGGAATAATTTCCTTATTTTTCTTTTCTTAATTTCTTTATTTATTTTTGCAATATAGGCTGCTTGCTTACCAAAAACTTGTAGTTCACCCGCTGAGATTAAAGTATGAAAGGAAGGAGCATCGGCTGAAACTTCGCAGCTATATTTGCCTGATGTCGCCAGGTTAACCGATTCCAAAACCAACTGACTTTCGTTTGAGCTGGAGCGCTGAAAGAAAAGAAAAAAGAAACAGAAGCAATAATAAATGAGAATGAAGGAAGTATTAAAAATACTGATCGTTATGAAAATTAAAAAAATTTTGAATAAATTCGGAGACTTTGTTTATTGTGGCGGGCAATATATGAGCGTCGTCAAAACCAAAGTCGAAAACACTAATGAACCCAAAGTCACGCCACTCCTTTTTATACCTAAAGAATTTACACGCTTACTAAAAAAACTAAAAAATAAAGACAGACCAAGGGTTACACAAAGTAATCGTGTGGCATGTAATAGTGAATGATTCAAGTTCTAACTGTTTGTTTATGTCCGCCCTGAAGCTCCACAGCCTTAAATTTGCAGAATTCTTAAGGAAAACTATTTTCGAATGAAGGTATCCGAAAAGTCGAAATTTTAAAAGAAAATTTGCGCCACTAACGAGCATATAACGTTGTCATAAACTAGAAAGAGAAGTAATAAATAAATGGAAAGAAATCGAAATTAGAAAAAAGAAGTTGTACGAGAACCGGAAATACCCTACATTTGTAATTGCTGATTCAGCGATAAAAACGGGCTTTTATCGACATCCCGCGGCAAGCTTTTGAAAAACATAAAATTATATGAAATAATTATCGCTGCGAATTTGAGGCGATTAACAAGTTGTTAATATTAATTATTGGGAGCATCAAATGTTTTAGATGATTTGTAATAGTAATTTTTTTCGAAATATGCCCCTTAAACCTAACCAACCCTGGTTATGTGTAATTATCGATTACTAATATTAAAATAGTAATTTTTTAATTTTTAATTTTTTAATTTTTTCACAATTTTTACTACGTCGTTTACCATGCATTGCGTGCTCGCCGCAATATATAAATATGTAGAAAAAACAAAGTAATATTATTTAGCATGAGATAGAAAATATTCAATATATTAAATATTAATGAAAAATACAGTGTTTGTGAAGCTTATTGTGATATACTTTGAATTGATGGTAAACGATTGGAACTCTTCCAATTTACTTGGCGTTGCAGAATCTCCGAAAATTGTAGAAACATCTAAAAGCTTTTATAGTATAGTATAGAATTTATATAGAAAGCCCTTTTTAGGTTTTCAGCTTCTTAGTGCTTCAACGTGTCGACTGTAACTGTCGTGGAAATTGTTTAAGTTAACAATTCAAAGTTTCTGACGATGAGGCTACGGAAATTTTACTGCGAAATTAGAGAAAAATAGGCATCGTAGAAGTTTATGTATAAGGAGTAAACAACATAGGTGTGTCATGTGCTACTTTTCATACAATGTTATATCAACGCTTTCATTGTACAGATGTAATTGACATATTGACATATTGACATATATTGTAATTGACATATTTCTACTAAACTTTTTGGCAATTTTCTGTTAAGCGAATAACAAACTTTTCATTTCATCAACAATCATCTAATCATCCTCCGTAAATGACGTCTAGAGAAAACTGTGGGTTGGTTGCTTCGCTAAGGAATTAAAAGTAGTGAACACTAATGACAATCGCATACCTTGTAGTTACCATTTCTCTTAAACACACTAAATCCAAAATTTGGGACATTTCATAGAAGAAAAATTCGCAGATACAAAAACTTGGTATCTGATGTTCGAGCATATTATTGGGAGGAAACCGTCTATGCCTCTGTACAAGGAGAGGTGAATACAACGTGTAAAGCGAGACAGCTTTCGGTTAAAGAAAACTAAATTCAAAACAGGTATAAAGGAATGAAGTCACAAAAAATCAAGCAAACAGAAGGGGGTGAGGGAACAGAAAGGTCAGAGTGAAAGAGTTTATATCGTATATATATGTGTATTATTCAGATTATTTTAAAGTTTTAGTTAGTCTCTGGATCAGGTAAAACAACAATAATATCTAAAAACGTTCCAACTTTGTTTCGATTTTAAAATGTTTTTAGAAGCCGGAAATGAAGAATTCTACAAGCTTAGAAGCTTGTCAAAGAAAGTAAAGTGAATTCTTTATCTACGAGTACATCTTGTTAGTAAAATAAATGAATAAAATTATATCATTAAATTTCCTTAGGAGACTAACTTCATTTTGTTCACCCGTAGTTCTTAAGTTTTGTAACAATTTCCTTCATTTATATTTTGTCTTTTGCCTTATTCTGCCTATTTGTTTTTACTTGGTTCTTCAGCGTCACTTTCTAGAAAAATAACAAAAATTGCGAAAGTGAGTTAACTTAAACGGTAGAAAGAGAGAGGAGCACTTAATTAAAAATAATCAAGTAAGAAAGTTAACTTCGACCTAGCCGGAGCTTGTATACATTACATCTGTATTATAAATTCACAGAGGGGTGTTTTACATACATTTGTTGTCTCTACAGGTCGCTTGGTGTCAAAAGCGGGCTTAGTCGGGCCACAAAAACCATTAAATCAATTGAAATGCGCGATTTTGGATATTGGCTTTTGGCTCTTGAATTCCACCTTGATGTAAAATCTGCCATTGCAGAGTATCATGATATGATGCTTTTCTCTAAATAGAAAAGCTTTTTAATTGCATCCAAATGCACGCTATACAATGCACACTAATTTAACGTTGGAGAATGATGTATTTCTTTTGGAAAACTCAAAAATTATTTCCAACGAGCCTAAGATACGAATTTATAGCTTTCTCATTTTATGCTTCCACTTCAAGCTCATAAAAGTCATAACATAAGTAAAATTTATGTTATATGAATATTGTATAAGAAGTCTTCATTTAAATTATGAAAGAAGTAATTCGAAAATGGATTGCATAGAAGAAGATTTCAGTAAGAAGAAGCAATTCTAATTGGTAGTAGTCTGAATAATAAAAGTTTATTGCAATGAGGAAGAAAAAAACACTTACCTCAACTCGAACGCCAGCAAACTGAAAGACTTTCATCGCAGGTGTTTCCTTCGGTGTATAACGATAAAATTCACGACGTCCTTTATACCATTTCACCGAATAGAGACTATCGCCTTCCATGTCGTAATAACATTTCAAAATGGCTTTTTCACCACGGCGCACAGCGTGAGGTACATCGACACGTACATCACGTAATGCATCAATAAACTGATCTGAAAAAATTAAAATCAAATGTGTATGAAACTAAAGTTGTTTCGAATTGAAGAGATTTGGGGTTAGAATTTATTTTAATAAAAGTTTTGGGATTGGACTTTAGTTCAGGCCAAAAATCTTAATTTAAATTGCAGTTAACCAGAAGGCTGGGAAGGTTTTTGCATTATTTATCATATTTAATCATATTTCAATGGGGTGAAGTTAGGTTCAAGCGAGATCAGTAAAACCACTTGGGCTTTTACATATAATGATTTGTACGGCATTTTGTATCATTACTCAATAATGATACTAAATTGAGAAATCGAAGATGTTTTATATAAAAAGCTACAAAGGTGTTTTTCATAAAGCTATAGATCCAAATTTTGTACCATTGACTACAAATAGCAGTAAAGCAGGAAATGGTTAAATATTTGTTCTGTTTTGCAAAATTGTTCCAAAAAAATTGCCCTTCCTTCAGTTTGTTCACAAGCGTTAGTGAGATTATGAAAATACAAAAAAAAAAAAAAACGCAATTAAAAGTTCGAGGGATTTAGCCCGTGTGGGTAATTGTTAGCAAAATTAAACAATTGGTGAAAAATTATATAACCGGAAAAGCAACTAAATTAATACAATTAAACGTATTAATAGGACAATGTATACCATTATTAATAATTGTGTTTTTTGAAAAAATAAATTATAACCAGAAAATTGTGAAATTTTTCCCTTCGCTTCTCTAAACATTTTGGGCTTTATTTTCAGATGGTGTTCCGTAAAAGCGGTTTCCAACAGAATTTCTTCAGATGTAAATTGAAAACCATGGAAAATTGAAGATGCTTTATGTGGAAAGCGAATGCTGAAAGCCATATCCTGAAATTATGGGCACGTTGTATCCAAATCTTACTATTTGTAAAGCTATTTAATTATTTTCATTCGATTTGATTCTCATTCAATTAAAACCAATTTCAATCAAAATAAAACCAGTTTATGTTAGGAAACACTTGACAGTTTATTATATCCGAAAATTTAAACCTCTCCAGTGAGTTCTAGGATTTGTTAACTGATGATTATAGTACATTTACGATGACCCAAATCTTCAAGTTCCAAATGCGAATGCGAATAATAACAATTCTGCATAAACTTTCAGATCACGCATTTGGAAATCATTCACTTTTCGGGAAAAAACGAAACAAAACGAAACGAATGATGCAATACGCAGCTAAAATAATGCCACGAGGTGTTAAAAACTGTCAAATTGAAAATGAGAAACAAACAAATAAGTTTTTCACAGAAATTTCACAGAGAAGAGTAAGGGGAAGGAAAATTATGAAGTCCACGAAAATTCCAGAAATTATTTTTTTCAAATTTTATGTGTTCGCAATTCAGTGCATATTTATTTAATCCTGCAATTTGATTCCGTTCTTTATTACTAAATAAATACAATATTTTTTGATTTAATGCAGTAGATTTTTAGCTGTCAAACATAATGCGAATAAGGCGATGTAAACGATTTCCACATACGTGATTACCGATTCTCATTAAGTGCCGGTGTGAGCGCACTATCAATATATTTCAGTGATCTGACACCGTCGTCTAAGACATGGTGATGACATTTGATTTCGTGAACTAATTAAAAAAATAATTCTGTTTTAAAACCTGATTTCTGTTTGGTATTTAATTAAATATTTCTATTACTCTAGAGTTTTAATTATTTCCCTCTTTCATCTCAATTCTAGGAAAAGTTCTTATAGGATAGTTATTATAGGAAAAGTTCAGAGCGAAAACGTTTGTTAATAATTACTTCGTTTTAATATTTGAAAAGTTGTTATTTTAATTGACTACTTTGGCAGAGAAGTCACTTGAGGTTGATATCTTATGCACACCATCAACATCTCGTTCCTCTCCCTGTCAGCTTAAGATTTATTTACACTTTTATTTATTCCTAGCCACGCGTTTAGATTAGCACAATGATTTAGCGTGTTAAGAATGAAGCCGTTTTAACCGTAGCCGTTGCAATAGTTGCTAGGCGAAGTCATCATCGTCGTCATACCCATGCATTTCTTTTCACTCCGACTGCTGAAATCTCAACATGAATTGCAAATGAAACGTATCAACTTTAAATTCCTTACAAAATAATTTTCTTCGTTCGTTTCTTACACTCAGGATAGCCACGATAGAAGAAAAGGATATTATGGTGAGACGGACGGATGGTTAGTCTATTTGAATATGCCTTCATCATTGTGGTTGTGTCTTTGCTCCTAGATGTTGACTCAGTTCGTTTATCTCTATCTTATTTTCCTTCATTGCCTTCGTGTTCTTAATAGCAAACACAAATTGTGTTGTTGCTTCGTACAAAATGAAAAGAGTCCAGTCTAAAAGGTAAAAGGAATGGAAAAAGAGAGAGAAGGAAGATCTAAAGGAATAGAGATGTTATTGTCAGAAGCAAAGATCTTAACTTTAAACCTAGCTTGAGTAACTTTGCAAATATTGATGGAAGCATTAGAAAATTTGTAGAAGTAGTAGAGTAAGGGCAGTGTGATTCAATGAAGTGAAGCAATGCCACAATTTAAGAATTTCTTCCTTATTCCTGCTTAAAATCAAGCGCCCAATTATAATGTCCTTTGACGAAAAACAAAATTTTGCTGAGAAAACTTTACTTGAAATAGTTTCCAAGAAATTTTCAAATAACCCTAAGTCGGATTTATAGCCATGATGATTTAAATTAAAGACCTTCCCGTTTATCTTACGTGATCTTACGCGATTTCCTCCAGACATTACTTGTTCTTATTACAATAGTATAATTGCAATTTATAGCCTCATATGAATAATATGAAATCATCCGGAGCTGGAGAAGAAATATATATTATGAGCAATTATATGAAATAAAAAAGCTGTTGTTTGGTTTTAAGTTTTCAGGAATTAAACCACAAATACATCCGGTCACATGTTTTTATTGGTCAAATTATAATAATAATGGTCAAAGTGAACTGACTTTAGTAGTATTGTCATTGTGTTGGACTGAAATAATCGCCTGGTAAATTGGAATTAAATTTTAACGTCATTTTAACCCAATCCTTTTTTTAGAAAGATTTTTAGTAATTATTTTCTCAGAAAATGCTCTTGTTTGACACTGTTTTGTTACCTTTTGTGTTAACATGATAATCTCGCCTAACTAATTCTATTAATCCAGCTAGGGGTAATCCAGAAATTGTTCTAAATTGAGTGATTACGAGTCATTAATTTACTCACACTACTATGCCATTAATCTCGCATAAGAATCACAATACACACGACATTCGATATGCAACGTTGAATCGAATTGATTAATTCTTTTATTATAACGTTATTCATTTGACTAGGTCAGGATTTAAAAAGAATGTAAAAGGAAGACAGATGCCGCTTGGTGCTTAACGTGAGTACCTGCCATGATAGGCTTAAGCTCACGGTGGGCCTACCCACACTCGGGATTGCTGGGTAGACTTTGTGAATACCCTATATCTCGGCAATCATCGACCACGGCAGCAACTTAGCCCTATTGTGTACCTGTGGAAGCCTGGGACGTGCAGGACATTCCTCGCAGGTTGACGATCGAGGCCTATCTAAAACCTCTTTATGCCGGTGGGGACACTCACCGGCATATTTGAGTTGACGGAGGTCTGCCTCCTCACGCAACTCCACGCGGAGACTCTATGGTCTCTCCCCGCGTAATTTTGGGTAGTACCACAGCCACCACGAAGCTCCCACAAGGGGGCCTACCCACTGGTGTGCTGTGTACGTGGGCATTTATATTAGCGGGGTCCGTTTAAGACCCAAAATGAGCTGCACACCACCCGTGGCACCATTTTTACATCTTTGGTAAGATGTCGGAACTAGCCTGCATAGTTCCTGGCAAGTGAACTATGTGCAAGCACGACTAGTCACTGCCATTTTGTCGCCTTATGTCCACGACGGGCCTGGCACCCGAATGTAAAAGGAAGACAAGAAGAAAAGGAAATGTAAGCAAAATGGGCAGATATAAAGGCTTGTGATGCAAAGAGTTGAAGAGAAGGATTGATAAAGACAATCGCTTTAAAGCTGTAAAGGAAATAAAGAAGATTATGATGAATAAAATGGTGCAATTAATACCTCGCAACAAGGACGCCATATAAAACTGGTCATTGCAACAATAAAAATTACACCGGCAGCAACACTAACAAATGTCCTTTAGCAGCCAATCGTGATGTTTGCTTATCTTTACTACCTTTGCTGTTTTTATGCAACGTGTGGGTAAAGTCCTTACGATTTGTTTCGTTTAATCAAAATGTAAAGAACACTGCATGGCGCTCGCAAACATATGGAACGGAATCTTTTACGGTCGCTGATTAGCCAGCATTTGCTGCAGCCTCTGTTTGTTTGCATATAAGCGTGTAGGTGGGTACACGTAAGCAGCTGCGTATGTATTCAATAACGTCAAATAATCACTAGTGCCCCCGTGATTCAGTTTTCACTTTGCTGCGTGCATTTATTTGTCTGACACTCCTTGTAAACAAATTAGGCAAATCCTTCGGCATTGAAGGATTAAAGAATTTGTCCTAGTTTACTGCGATACATACCGTTATTTCGGTAAGATCAATAGCTTGATGGGACAAAGAGGCATTCCTGCTAATTCACTTAAATATAATGAATTTTATTGCATTTCCTTTAAAGTAATTAAGTTCTAAAAAAATCGATCGAAATATTAGCTCAGTTATTACTATATGCGTATTAGGAAATTATGTTAGAAGAAAACTTTGCATTGCGAAAGTTAAAATCTCTGTTTCCAGATACAATTTACTGCAAAGTGAAACCTACTAAGTTTCCTATTCATACTTTTCAACAAGTTTTTCACACTTCAACAGGTATCCTTTTTGAATACATTAATCTGCATAAATTATCAATAAGAAGAAATAAGTATATTTTCCGTTTCTGACAAAACTTGGCCATCTTGTTTTACTTCCTACTCCCATCGTCAGGCTATTAATCTGTTCGTTTGCCTCCAAACTTGAAATATGCAATGAGAGAAAACGGTTCCGAGCGAACATGAATGTAACAAATTTTCTTAACAATGAAATTATAATTTAAAGTGCACAATTTTAGCAGTATTTTAATATGTCATACCTTTCATAAATTTAAGAAATTAAGAAAATGGAATGGTTTTGAGTGGAAAGATAAATTCGAGAAATGACTAATTTGTTTTATATGGAGAAGGCTGAAGAGATTACGTTAAATACACATACACCACGAGTCTCTGTTTCAGCTTAATTCACTTAAAATTGTAATGCGATGGAATTCGAAAGAAACACAGAAGAAAATTCTTATAATTTTAAAAGCAGTAATCGTATAACCAATAACTTTGACGTATTTCAAGAAGCAGTATAAACTATAGCGGTTACGCTATTTTCACCCATTTGCTATGTAAATATTTATTTTCCATGTATAATAATTTATAATAACATAATATATGACAGTATTCCACATAACAATATTTTATACTTCCGTGGTTAGAGCTGCGATAATTTATCCGTCATATTTTTATTCCGACTGCAACTGGTTGAACGTTAATATACGAGAATATGTAGGATGTTAAGGAAACATAGATGCTAAATATCTGTAATATTGGAAATACTGGAAGAGCGTCCGAATATTAGGAATGCAATCAAAGAGCGATACCATTGAAATGAAACGATGAATGATTACTCCATAAATATCGGCACTTCATCCAATATTTTGAATATACATTCTGATGTCAGGAATGACTGGGTGTTAGTAGCTCATGTTTCTCACATTCTCTTATCATACGCAACAAATATTTCGCATTCAGTTGATTGTATTTAAAAAACTTTATAAAACCAATGGCTTCAACGGGTTTTTTTTGGATATATATCTAAGAAATTGAAGTACATATCACAGATAAGTGAGTAAGCATTTAAAAACAATTATTACGTAAACACTAGACGTGACTTTCAGAATTTGTTCTAAGTTGTAAGAATTGATAACTCAGGAGAATCAATGTGCGTTGCCTAAACAGATTAAATGAAAATATAGGCCAATGGATTTAAAGTAAAATCCAAAACATAATAATTTATATTATACAACAAATATTACAAAACAAATATAAAATACTATGTAATAATAAAAGTCATATTAAATATATTTATTGCCAATTTTATGCCAATACACAAAAAATAAAATTTTAGACGGAATTATGAATGTTTGGAAACCTATAAAAACCGTTAATATTCAATATATTAAACACCCAGAAAATGAATAAATAATAGAGAAGCGTGCCTATCAAAATCGTTACAAACCGAATATTAATTCTGTTTTCGTTATGTATGCTTCATTTTTATTGGTTTTTTAAATTGTTAACACATATTAAACTGAAATAATATCCAAATATTGAAATAATATAGAAATACTTATTTGTATTTAAAAACACTTCCAACGGATGTGTCGGATTGAAAGAACTGAGTATACAAATTGTGGACAGAGAAGTAACAGAAAATGGAAGAGTTATGTATTTTAGAAGTTAAAGGGTCACGGAAAAGGTTAAACTAACATTTGTGTTATGAATGTAACTAAGAAATAATGTTTGAATAAAATCAATCAAAATAATTAAAAGCGTAAAACTATTTATTTACGTATTCAATTTTTTATCAAAATGAATTTATTAATTTTTTTATTCAAATCTCAAGGAAGCTAAATTCCAAACTCAAGCAGAAATTTTAAACTGTATAAGAATTGTAAGGGACAAAATTCATAAAACTTGGCTGAAAAAAGGCTTTTAAAATATTAAACGCTTAATAAATTTCAATTTGTAGTACTCAATTAATTTTTACTTTATTATTGTTTTAAAAAGTTAAGTGAAGTCCAGCATTTCTGTCCTTTTTTACAATTATAAAAAAATCGTTTATTTCTGCTTTAGTTTGTTAATCATTTACTTCTGCTGTTCATGCGGTTACTCGTTTTAACATCATGCGCTTTATATATTTGCTTACACTCGTATGCGGCCACATATTTGTACAAATGTAAATACATAATATGCAATATGACTCTATTTAAGCGCGTTTTGTATTAACACATGTAAAAGATGAAAATATAATAATTAAGTATTTGAAACAAATAGCCATTTGTTCGCGAGAAGCATGCAAAAATTACCTAAGATGTATTATATATAACTCTCTCCGATTATTAATGACAATCCTTTTATTTCACCGTTAAAGTTAATCGCATATTCATTATGTAAATGAAGTTATGGGCATACTTAAAATAACTTGCTATGACCCTTTTTATAGAATGAATGTCATAATTTTAATTTCTCGTATTGACTTTAAATGAGAGAAATAAATATTTAAATGAGAGAGACACAAAAACAACGTATGAGTTTTATCCTCATTTAAAAACTAGAGAAAATATTTTATTTAAATAATATTTAATTGTGAGTCCAGCTCACGGTGGGTAAGTGTTAAATCATGTGTTAGTTAATTCCACTTGATGGTCTTTTAATAATAATTTGGATCAAATAATTGTTATTATTTAAATTATATAAAGGACTTATTTGGGTTTCGTATTTCTTCATCAAATATATATTTTCGATTATTCAAATTAATTTCATGAAAACATAAATGATGATGATGACGGTGACATGAAGTATGCACAACATATTAAAGATACCGTAACGTAATATAACGTAAATGAAACATAATACATATTTCACTCTGTGATATTTTATTTTTAATGTTTCCAATTATTATTGTAATAATGACATTCTTTTATATTTCAATCGCGCCAGATTGAACGGTTTGATATCAAATTGTTCAGTAACAGGTATTGTTGTAATTGGTTTTATACATCAGTGAATGATTACACTCTGGTAAATGGTTCATTTCAATTGGATTCATTTTTCTGGCATTGTTCAATTAAATTAAATTAATTGACGATCAAATTTAATTTTTCTCCTGTCGCTTAAACGCAGAAAGTTAATTGAATAAATATAAATGTAAAAAATAAATATATTTAATTATAACCCCCTTCCTCCTGCTTCAGCAAAATATTCTATAAGTGGATTTTCTTTTTTTACTTACCTTCTGTTAATAAACAGAGAAATGTTACGAGCATGGCTGCTGCTGTTGTGACTGTTGGTGATGGTGATACAGCTAAAACGCTTAAATGCATTTTTAATATTTTTATACCATAATTTCTCTGTTTTCAAACTTGCTTCGGACAGCCTCTTTTAAGATATTAGCTGATTTCATGATCTGAAAAGGCAAAAGAAAATATTTGAGATAAATAATCTTAAGTTTCTTATTTATTTGTTAATTTTTATTAAAGATCAATGACCAACGCCAATAAATTATTTTATTTTCTAAACCTGAGTATCCTCTTCTTAAAGTACCCTCTCCTTTTCTTATTCTCTTCTTTTGCTTTCTGCTACATGATTCATAATATTTCCTTTTCCCCCGCTATAACACTAGAGCCGTCAAACTGATTAACATGAAAGCAATTCTATTAGTGAAGTAATTGTTATTTAAGTATGTTGCTAACAAACAAATAAAACTTATACAAAGCCATTTCAAAGCCATGCGCCAACTCCTTCGGCCACAAATGTACGTGCATGAGTATTCGTGCGGCTACTGATACTCTTCTTCGTACACATAATATGTCGATTCCTGTCAGACACACGGACCACCCTACCCCTCCCCATCCAACGTTAGGGATCTTTTTCGTGTATAAAAAGCTTTTCGGTTTTGTGCAAATCTGACTTTAAAAATGTTACTTACAATTAACCTGAGAAAACCTAAGTAACTACCCCTCCCCATCCAACGTTAGGGATCTTTTTCGTGTATAAAAAGCTTTTCGGTTTTGTGCAAATCTGACTTTAAAAATGTTACTTACAATTAACCTGAGAAAACCTAAGTAACGTCAGTCGTTGCAAGTCACATAAGGGGCGATTAAAAATTGATCTCGAAAAAGGGTTAACATCATGTAAGCATTGAGAATATTTTAGTTACCCTAAGACTATAATGATGATAATAATGATAATAAATTAATCGACGAGTTAATTTACTCGTGTTCATATTTACATTATATTTTTTAACGAAATATTTTTATAAATTTAAGAAATTTATATTAACCGATTTTGCCACTGAGTATTGTTTTTATTTGTATGAATTAATTTGCGAAGTAATTTCATTTCACCTGAATATATAACAGCGTTTTTACCAGAGTTTTCTAAATATTTTAAGGCCTCATAAATCAAAAGTAGTGAAAGCGAAAAAGAAAAAGACTATATGTTTTAAATATGAAAAACAATAGAATTAACTAAAAAAGTAATATCCTTTCTAATTGATCAGATGTGCTATTTGTTTATCAATTCATTTAGCGCTGTAAATATTTTTTTCGTTAATTCTAAAGCACTTACTGGATTTATTTTAGCCGATTTATCAATTCGCTACTTTAGAAGTGATTTTTTAAAACAATCCTCTATTGAGTTTGGGTAACTTTCTTTTTTGAATATAACTTTTAATGTGTATTCGCTAGATGGATTTGCAGTCAGTTACTGCTGCCAGAAAGAAGTGAAGAAGGGGAACAAAACGCAATAAAGCCGATTTAAACTATTCAGTTTTCTCTATTGTTATGCCTTTTATCGAGATGTGATTGTTTTTACTTCTAGAGCAAATTTTAATTGGTTCTCCTTAATTCCTTTGTGCCACTTTAGCGTCAGGCTGTTAGCCCGTTTACCTTCAAGATGACTTCAATTGATATTTAGGTTCAATCCTATTGGAATAATTTTCATTATATAAAAGTCTGCCAATGATTCATTTGAAGAGCAATTTATAAAGTAATTATATCAATATTACTAATACGTTATTAAACCAAATATTTTTGCAGGAATTTTTTACCGACCCTTGAATGCAATTAAAACGAAAGATTGCTCTAGTTACTGCAATGCATTTTTTCATTTTCTCTTCATCTCCCTTCTAATTATCTTTATATATTCTTTAGAATGGTTTAGTGTTATAAATAGAATAATTGAAACTGAAAAATTTTTCACTTCTCCGCTTGATTATGAAAACAGACAGCAAAAATAGTACACCACTTCAATTCCAATAGTTGTTGTTCTTGCAATCTGCTGCTGCTATTTTTTATTCCCATGTTATGACTGGCTTTTACATTTGCAGCTGTAACTGGATGAAAAGCAATCATAATGCTATTAATTTTCGTTCTTCATTCATCGAATCGCATCACAGAAAATTCCATTGTCTTTTTTTTGAATACAATTACACCTCGTATAGTCAAGTAAATTAATTACAAATTTACGTGCGAATTAATCAAAGAATGTTGCAAGGTAAAGTCGAGAATAAAAGCGAAGGCAATACCAAAGCCAGGTACCAATCTACCTAAGCATAGAAGTGATTGAGAGCAGTCCCTGAGTCATTGCAGTCGTACGCAGTTTGAATTGAAGTAAGGATTGCTGAGGTTTACAGAAAGGCAGCAGATTGGATGCAGCAAAAATATCTTTTCACTGGATCATTCGGTTGTAATAGAGTTCTGGATTTCTGAAGTGCTGCAGATGCGTAGCAAGGGAGCGTATGCCTAAGAGGGGATAGGTGTGTAAGCGGGAGGTTTTTAATTATTTATCTATAAGTGACTCACGTACTGTAGCGAAAAACAGCGCCGAGGTACTCCATATTCATTTAATAACACGGAGCAAAAGTTTTGCAGTAAAGAAGTGTAAAAATTCGTGAAAAAATATTTCTCATAACTTTTTTAAGTGCAATTGAAATGAATGGAAATCTAAAATGCATGTAATTGAAAAATAGCAGAAAATCTTGGAAAGAAGTACCTTGTGAATGGGAGGGCTTGAATACTTACTAAAAATTGTAGAAAACTAGCAAGTAGTAAAGAAAAGGTTTTACTCATTAAGGGCAGGTAACGGGACTCCATATATTATGAAAAGTAGAAATGATAGTATTGATAATAATGATGACGATAATAGTGGTGATATTTGAAAAAATAGTATTTGGGGGAAGTAGTAGAAATATGGGCAGAATTAAAGATGTAAAAAAATGAGGTAACGCAGCTACTTCTGAAAATGGGCAGTCTAGAAAAAATTTAGTCCGCCCCAAAAAGCCTCATTTTCTTGACACTTCTTTAATTTGAATTCCGCATAGAATTTATTTTTGAAAAGCCTGTCCAAAATAATTGATGCAGTAGAAAAGCTTCTAGCAATATATTTTAGGATCGCCACTGCATCATGGAGATTTTCTTTATTTACTTACACAGGTTGATTAACATTATAATTATGATATGCAGATTAATGTTAATTTATTTCTCAAAATTTATATCTGAATGCAAGGAGTAAAAGTCCTGAAAGTTCTCTGAATGAAAACCACTTGAGTGTTTGGAATAAATAGTTAAATAGTAGCTGTTGGTTGGTACGCTAATAAGTGGAAGAAGGATTTTAACGAAATGTATTCAATTTTCTTTTTCTAAAATTTTTCGTTTTCTCTAGAAGTGAGAATTTACTTCTTTAATGTTACTTCTGTAATGTAATGGTGATTTAGTGTAAGTGGTAGTGCATTGTAATGTAAGTGTAATGTAATATTAAATATAAGAATTTAACCGTATTTTTTTAATTGTAATGTAATTTTCGAACTGTCATATTATATTTTTTTGTCGAACACCATTAAAGAGTACAATCATAATTCAACATATGCCAAATTGTGAGTGAGCTACTGGTTGTAACGAACCAGAAAAAATTCAAGAGAGAAACACAAAGTGGAAAAGAAATTAGATTTATATTTTCCTACTCTGGTTGCAAGATAAATTTCTCTTATCGTTGTAATGTCACGGTCGGCGAAATCTGTAGCAATCTGGCGATTAGTTTATTTTTCAAAACCATTTCATGTTCTCTTAAGCACTTTTTGGTGTTTGATAAAAAATATCTTCAGCAGTTTGCTTCTAAAGCCGACTGCAGTCAACTGTTCTCCTAAAATTTTGTTTAAACGAACCTAACATCTGTATAATATGAAAATATAGTTTTAAAAAACTATTGAAAATAACTAAGTTTTGTGCCCGACAACCATTACATACCATTACATACAAAATAGGCATATGTAGTATATTTTTGACTTAGAGAGTTATCCCAAATTTACATGTTGGCTCCAAACTTACTTCACAAGATGGAAAATTTATCGTTAACTACTAAATATAAATTAATCTTTAGTTCAAAAAGAGGATGTCACTACTATGATTTTCAAAACCAAATAACGCGAAAGGATACGAAACTCTTGTGAAAAATTTTATAAGAATACCTCTATCTATTATTCTCCATTATCCATTATCCATCATCCTATAGATCTGATTTCGACATACTAGCAGATAAGCTGCAGCCGACAGCCAGGCGAATAAGGCTAAGTTCCTTTACAATTGTCTATAAATGCCGTGCCTCTTTCAATGTGATGCAAACGCAGGCACTAAGTGAATACGCCGTAAATTTTTGGGTGTAAGGTTTACAAATGAAAGAACAAAAAGCGCGAAAACTTCTTGTCACGTACACGGGACGCGAGCAACAGGAAGATGAATGCAGCAAAGAAGAAGCCACCGCTAAATAGAAAAACCGCAATTATATTTCTTTGCTTTGTTCAGCTGCGTGCAAAAAACAAACGCATTCAGTAAAGGTAATTTTTATCACGCACGTGAACTGAAATTCCGTTCTAGCAGAATAATTGTCGCAAAAAATGTACAGATATTAGTCTTAAGAAAAATTGACCGACGTATTTTAAATGTTTTTATAATTAATGGTTTGTTCACACCTTTCACGAAGTTTAAACGCGACGATAAATAAATCGGACAACCGGCGTTCGATTAGCAAGCAAGAAAAGTGACGACTGATGTGAACTCGGTGAACAATTTATCAATCGGGATCCTGCCTACAGAATCCTTCTCATTCACCACTTTCGCCAACTTGGAACTCACGAATCCTTTGTTGGAAAAGAGAAACATTAAGGGTGCAGGATAACATAAAAAGGACAGAGAGTAAAAATTATAGAGCAAGAAAATGAAACGAACTCTGATATAATACAGAATAATCTAGAAAGTAGCCCTGAGTGTCTGTAAAAGAAAACTATCCACTGCAACTCTGCAAAGAGCCGTGATTTGACCTAAGGCACATTTTTGTCAACAGAGAAAGGTTTACCCTATTTTTACCACGACTCTTCACCAAAGCTTCTTGTCACCATTATAAACATTCGCTCAATACATATTAAATCAACAAGTGGTCTTTTCAATGGCGTGTGCAGATTGTGGTAGCTCTGATCTCGAATATACCTCTCGGGTGAAATCTTATTTACAGTATTTGGAAATTTCATTTAAAAGGAGAAAAAATGTTAGGGATGATAAGGACTAATGGGGAAATGTGGTGGATAGCGTATGAGAAAAATTTCATCCGCAACAGGCTGCAATGGCTGGTCGAAATTCGTGCGCACCTACACAAATCCGTTACATATTAAACGAGCTGCTGCGTACAAATTGTAAAATTAGATCTACTCAAAAGTTTCGTTACTTTTTATTTTCGTTATGTCACTAATTAATATTTTACTCTCTTAATTTATTCAAGCAAGCATTTACTTACCTTACTTTCCTACAGAGAGGAAAGGTAAAAGCTAGAAAAATGAGTACAATGTGAGGAAAAACAGTTGTACAGTTAAAAATTAATTATTGAGTATAATATTATGAAACAAGCAACCATTGTGTTAATACCAGAACTTTATGCCAAGCAGTAAAATTCGATTTTGAAAATGGACTACTTTTTCTTATGATAGCTGTCTTTCATTCAATTTAAGATAGTATAAGCCAAATTAATGTAGGGGCCAATTTCAAATCTAGACAACTATAGAGACAACTGGAGTCCATTGTACGCCGACGACAAATATATGCATAAGTGTGATTATAGCTTTGTAATTATTACTTACTAACATATCGTAACATATTCATATTCAGATGAAACAAAAACTCACGGAAGCTTGCAATAATTTTTATTAAACTCATCAAATTATGTCGATGTTTTGATAAATTATTTTTATTTCTCTGCTTTTAATAATAATTTTGATGTCACTGAATGTTAGAAACTTTTTCATTTTTACACTCTTACGCTATATCGTTTTTATAATATGCTTTTATAAATTTATTAAATTGTCTCCAGAAAAATATTGATGGCTCTGTTCCTCTCCTTACCTGGGATTTTAAGCAATTATTTTTAATGCTAAAAATTATTAGTGAAAATATTAGTGATATAAGATAATTATAATTGTTTCTAAAAAAGTAGCGGTAAATGCATTGTGTTGTAAAATGCTTGTAGATGCTTTCTTCAATTACTTAAGACGGAGTAAGCAGAATGGCTATGAAAGAGAAAATAGCAATAATTGTCTAAAGGTATCATTTCGAATATTAGTATGTACGTGTCTGCTGTTGACTAAACAAACATATTTGTAAAGCAAATAAATTTCTCTTTCATTGTTTGGCTGGCTTTTTTGTAAATAAAAGTAAGTCTTTAGGCAGAGACAAGTTTAGTGAATTGTAGTCACGTGTCTTTAAACAGATCCGTGTCGTACAATCTCGTAGTGCTTAGTTAACATACGCATACACACACATACACAAGCAAACACCCAAATAGACCCAAATATATACTTCCATTAAAAATAATCCTATAACGTAACGAATATGATTATATGATTATAATTAAGGAAACCTTGGAAAAACATTGTTAGACCAAAAATATATTTGTATAACTCAGAATATGCAAAAATAGCTTCATAATCTATTTTGTCTCTTTAAAAAGGAAAGGTTTCGGGCTTAACCGATATTGGGGTTATTGAGGTTTGTGATAGATTGCTCATCAAAAAACGCTATGATTTGATTCCGTGGCGTCGGAATTCTTCTGGTTGGAAAATTTTTATAGTTCGCATTAGATATGAATCGGCGACTTCGTTTTCGTTCGTCCTTTACGGTCAAATTTTCCCGCCATATTTAGAAAAATAATCACCACAAAATGGTGAAAAACACATGAACGAGATACAATAATGAACGAGAACAATAATGAAATTAACGAGAACAATAATGAAATTAGAAAAAAAATTTCTGAAGTGTGTGAGCTTTCTAAAACAATTCCAGCTAATATATTTTCGGCAGGCTTTACAAAATAGTAGTAATAATCCCAAGTTTCATAAACGCATGAAATTTTACTACTTAATATAAAACCACTTTTCATTTGAGCCAAAAACTGTTGAACAACAATTTCTCATGAGTTAAAGAATGAACCGAGGAGATACATTTATTTGCTCCTTCTTTCTACAATTTTATTATCGGATTAACAATACAATGTCGATTCCTGATCCACGACTCCTTGGTGTGTTTACAGCTTAAGCGAAGAGAGAATGTCACAAGATGAAAAGAACTTAAATATATCACCAGGAATGCTCTTCTGAAAAGGCAATATAATAAAAGCTTCAGCTCTATGTCAGTTCATTTTTATGTCAAAGAATAATTCCTGTATTTTAATGCAATTAAAAAAGATTCTCATATAAAATTCAACAGTAAATTTAGAAATAATAATAATTAAATAGATATGTAAAGTTCTTCAGGACTATATTTTTCAGTGAAATTATGGAAAAATTTATGTTGATATTTTCAAATATTTCTTCCAATAAATATTCTAGTAGTTCGAACGACGATTACTTCGAGAGGTTTCGAATTCCAAATATATAAAAGGTGTTTATTAATAAAAAATAAAAAATAAAATCATTAAAATAAAATTATTGCTATTCTTCTACACATCCGTTATTCTTATTCCTTCGGTATTGGCTCGGTTTGAGGCTACCTTTCTTTAAACAATGAAGTATTTCTACAGCTTCGAAAAATGTGTGTAATTAAAAAATTTCTTACTTGTTTTTTCAACTAATTTTGGCCTGTCCAAACTTATGTACCCTACATCAATTATACGTACTCATAGTGCGATCACAATAATCACTGACGGGTGCGGGACTTTTAATTTTACATTTCCCTGTTTTTGGTTATCACAGATCTACCGACTTGTCTCTGGCAGAACTCTTCTCAAAAAATCCCGTTTACTGTGTAGTCTAATGGTAATCGCGTCAGGTCCGTACTGTCCATACTGTCCAAAATTTTAATAAAAACTGGGAAACGAGACTGAGAATATTTTCGCTTTCCAGAAGCCGTGATTCCAGTAGATATATATAAAGAAAAACATAGACAGATATAAAGACGGCACGGATATGGTTAAATCCTGGTTAATATCTGTTAGGATATCTTTAATGTGCTACAAAGTGATAGACAAACAGTATATTTTTCACCCTGGGTGTACCGCTTAAAAATTAACCTAAAAACACAGAACTGCAAGGAAGTTTTTATTCCGACTTTATTATGTCAAAGGTAACCGCCACGATAAGTTCTCATTAACGGCACTTAATTAAAAAGGGAAAAATGCCGGCATCTGGCGCGGTCTACGCGACAAAGTATATATAATTTAATGTAATTTTTAGCAAATCTCCCCAATTAGTTAATCAACATGGAATCGACGTCCGGACTAGGGGAGAAGTTTCATTGAAGATTTGAGTGAAGAGAGATGCAACTAAAAGAGAAACGAGAAAGTGTATTTTCTCTAATCTTCTTACAAAACATTGAAGGGGAGATTGATAATTAGAGTTTTCATATTATGTCAAAACTATAAAGAACAAATAAAGAACAGATGAAAACATTAACTTCGAAGACTATAATTAAAACAAGTAAGAACGATAACTTCAGCTTGGTAGGAGCTCATATATCCTCCAGCCGAAATATGCAAATGTAAGGTTTAAATCCGACACATATTGTTATTTTCTTGGTTCAACATAACACAACCTTTACCAAAATAGTTTAGACTTAGAATAGTTAATCGTGAGCCACCTCACGCCGATGTTCTGTGGATTTATTTAGGTTCAAGAACGTTATGTCGGTTTAAAAATTTTAGTTAAAAAAGTTTAGATTCAAACTCACCATGTTGTATAAATATAAACTAACCTAACTAAATGTGCCCGACACTGATCGATACTGTCCATTTCAAACGTTAAACCATCTAGGAGGGCAGCGAATACATTTTCAATATATGGTTACAAATATCATAAAAATGAGATTCTTTCCCCCGGGTATAGGATATATAAAACTTAGATACATGATGGTTATTTAAGTCTTGTCAACTTTTTAATATGGTGCGAATTGTGCGAATATTTTAAATATGCAACAGATTTAAGAGGATTACATTCAATTTTCAATTTCTGCCAAAAATTCATCCAATGAGATTTTTAAGACTTTCGTAATATTTTCCTTCGCTGTTTCGGCTTGATAAAGAAAGCTCATTAAGTCATAATTCGTTAATTTTGGTGACACCAGCCTATGCTGCGAGTAATTGAATGAATCTCATCAATCAACCAGATAAATTAATGTCTGTGCGATCAACTCTGAAGGATTAAGGAACAGCTCCTCCGGAAATCTGACAATTAATTAAATTAAATGCCATAATGTAAAAAACACTATACGGGAACATAGACTGTTCGAACCATCAAAAATTGCTATTGTTATTAAATTAGAAAATTTAATTTCATTGTTGAAAGTATCTGAATTTTTGATTTAGCACCCTTTATTATTGTATTTTCTGCGTCCGTGCCGAAAAAATGTCCTGACCTACTCGTATCTTTTAGTTTTCTTAATAGCGAAACAGGAATAGTTTTAGTTTTTAAAGAGAAATCGTAATAAGAATTGTATTCAAATGTGAGCTTTTGACTATAAATACAAAAAACTTTTCTATGATTGATTGCAAATAAAACACAAATACGATTTTTACATGAATTCGCAAATCAATAATGAAGTCTCATTACTATGAAAAATGAATTTGTCCTTTTGTCTCATTTTATGCAAAGCCAGTCAGTGTAATAGAATTTCATTTGAGCTAAGATGTGTGTCCTAATAAGAAATCATCACAAAAATTTTTGTGGATATTTATTGACATTGATTTACTGTTCAGTTTTACGGAACTCTAAATAATTAATATACTCCATTTCATTAACATGTCATATTTTTTATTTATGAAACAAATTAATTTACACGAATTTATTTTTTTAGTTTTAATTAATAATTATTATGCGAAAAATTAATTAATTTTGAATATTAATTTCAAAAACTTTGCTAACTTTGGTAATTCAAACAACTTCGGTATCTTTATATTTTGACCTAACTTATTTCTATAAATTATTTTTTGTAACGTCTTAACAATAATAATACAACAAATTCCATGTCCTTCGGCTTCTAATTATTTTGAATTTTCTCAAAGGAATGTGTTTTAAATAATGTTTCTGTTACATTCACACGCATTCACACAAATTAATATAATACAACACACTTACGGATTCCACTCTGTACTTGATACAAGTCGTCGGGCAATGTGATCAAAATTTTAAGAATAGAGAGGTGGTTATTAGTATTTTTTGCAATTAAGGTTGAGCAACATGGCAAAGGGACCTCGGCAACGAAAAAGTGAGAGGTCTATACAATATTCATTTACCCTGACTTTTCCTCGTACCCCTTTTGCTACGAATGCTTCTGACCCATAAGCAATCGTAAATCGAAGTTATTGGAACGATCTTCCGTCATTAAAGCGAAATAAAAAATTGAAAATCTATTTAATACCATACCTGACCCACTCGTTTATTTGGCATTATTTTGTGATGGCTGTTTTTAGTTTTATCATCTGAAATTGTTCCCTATACACACCTTAATATTAAGGACTAACTTATTCTTTTGCTACTCGTTTGCTAAGTTTTTCTGTGTTTGTCAATTAAAATTTATTCAGCAATGCGAAATCGAAAAAAAAAATCGAAAATAAGAGTTCAAAACGATTTTCAATAAAAATTAAGGGAGTAAAAATAAATTTAAAATTTTTAATATACATAAATGGAAACGAAGGAAAAAACAAGAGAAGAGAAAAAAGAGGAATTTAGGTCAGGCCAAGCATTATGCATCCTACATCTTCAACTGCCAACGCGGTGATGAAAGGTGCGCAAATACGCCACGTTTTTATTTGCAAGTAGTAAATTTGTTATGAAAGCTCGTTTAAAAGCTTGTATTTCTCAATAAGCACTTGTCGATATAGTAGAGGAAATGAGTGAGTGCAGTTCTTCTGTCTTTATGGTATTGCTTGTTTGCGTTATGAGATTTCTCCCATCTTAATCGTACTGAAAGTACTTGTTTGTTTTCGGCATAAAGATACAGAACATTGTGCTATTACGTCTTTTTATTTCACCCTGTAGAACGATATTCGAATCTGATAATGCGGACGTAATATTAAAATTTTCGCTCGAAATTAAATTCGTGATCTGAGAAATTGAGGAACGAATGAAACTGTATTTACTGAATACTGTAGGTATCCCCCTCCCATTGGTCTGTTTTTTGCCCATTTTTATGATGGTAAAGGCTTTAGGTAAAAATTTTATTATATTATTTAATAAAATTGTTTATTTTATATTATTCGTATGTAAGGGATTCAATATCTTATTATATGTGTACTAAAGGAGGCGTGTCCCGTTCCCTGATTACCGGATTTGAACCAAAGAATTTTACTACGGGAGAACGGTATACGAAATTTCGTTGGACTGAAGTTAATGTTCTTACTTTTGTTTATTACCATCTATTTTAATGGACAGCAAGTCGAAGTGCAAAATTCAATAATTAAAAATCGTTTGGGTTGAAAGAGGAAAAGCAAGAAATTCCTCTAGAAAATATATTTTTACGTACGTATTCCTAAAGGTCCTCAATGCTTGTACGTTTCATATTCCATGATTAGACAAGACAAAACGTCCTGCTGGCAATAAGACGAATCATAATTGTTTACAGCATCGGAACTAAGGTTTTAATCTGACTCGTTCGAAATTCTGACTCGTTTTTTCCTTTTTTTCTGAATATTTTTTAGTGAGGCCAAAAATCATTTAAACATTAAGGATATTTAAAATTCTAATAAACTAATAGAAATATTATTATTCAAAAACTGATTTTCAGAATACACATCGTAAAACTTTTTTAACATTTCTTTTAATAACTTTAACGTAGTTAAAAAATAGAAAATTAAATTTTCAATCAAATCAATCAAATTCTCATAATAATCAATAATTTATAAAATAAAAAAATAAAACAGAAGCATTTAATTTAGTTTGGATGAAACAACGAAAAAACATCTTACGAATTAATGTTCTTTGAACTTCTGACACTAATCAACTTTAGAAAAATTAATCCCTATCCATTTCACGTCATTAAACGAAGAACGTGTTTTTCATACTTCTATGAGGTTCGTGTACATTCTCCTGTTTACCTTATCATGGTCTTGTGGTTAATTATTTGTGGTTAATTATTTCGAATTATACATGTGTAGTTTTGTGAAAAAATTTTCTGATGTCGGCTCTTCTTCTTCAGTACATAATAATGGCCTACAATTTTTTATACCCTACGCCCGAATGGAGCGTATATTTATTTCCTCCCATTTTTGATGCATTAAAGAAGGCATTTTAACATGTAAAGAAATTCTCATTGAAAATGGGTGAAATTGGCTTTTTTTGAAATAATATTGAAAAAGTTCCATTTTTCAGTATCTATGGAGATTTTACCTTTGGGATGGTGGCGTTGGCCATTATAAATCCTCGAAAAATGGGAGTGGACTCGCTCACTACTAAGCTATACCATAAGCTTACTTTTTGAGATTTGTGTCGAATTTATGTTTGTAGATCTGGGCCATAGCGTTATATTACGAGTGCAGGGTATATGAGGTTCCAGGCAGAACTTAATATTCTCACATGTGGTTATTAACATCTGATCTCGTGCCAGATGAGTTTCGTACAGACACTAATGTGTCATCACCGACGCTAACGCCATTTCTTTCGCAGTGGTTTGTGATGAGAAAACTTTTTGCTCCACAAGTTTGAGGGAATAATTAAAGAAATATGCCTTACAAAAACGACGACGACATTCAATGATCGCCAAAGAATAATGACATGAACCTAATTTCTTTGAAGCTACAGAAAAAACGTAATGAATTTCTTTGACGTACGTGAATTTGTCATTAATGTTTAGTGGAGAAAATTACTGATGACGAGAATTGATAGATGAAACAATAAAACACTACAAGTTTCGCTGTTTGGTGAACTGAAATATAGACATCACTTCTTGTGGTAATTCCGTGGACCGTAGGGTGGAAACTTTGAAAGACATCCAATAATTAATTATTTAATCAATTTCAACATTTCATTAAAGACTGTTTCCAAAACCATTTGAAACTTAAAAAACTAATTAATTTAAGATGTTTCAGGAAGTAAAATATCAAGAATTCCTCTACCTAAGCAGAATTACTTCTATATACAGGAAACCATGATTAATGATTTAAAAATGTTTCGGCGCTATATAACATATTTGACCCTTTCGTGGGTATTTAAAAGACCAATTTCAGGATATCATAAATGTGCTAACAAGCATTGCATGAGTGCATGCAGGAGGTGGCTTAGAGGGCGTGCTTTGTAGGTTCGTACATTTCCAATAAATTATGATCACTTGTTATTTACGATAACACTAATGACTAATCAACGAGAAACTAAATACAGATTTTATATTTTTTTCAACTTTCTCATAAGCTCCAATCTGAAATATATTTAAAATAAGTTAGCCTTAGGTTCCCAAATTAGGAAAAGTCCCGATTTTATTTTCAAAACACTCAGAAAGAGTTTGTTTCCTTTTCCTCTGTCGATGAATCAATATAAAAGGTTAATAATTTGTAAAGAGGTTGGTAAAAGTTATAGGAAGACAAGAGACCTTTTGCACAGTCTACACAGCCCTTGGGCCATGGTAGTTGTTTTGACCATCAAAGAGTACATTAGGGTACATTCACTTTGTGCTCCGTTTGAAATAATGTCTTATTTAAAGATGTCATGATAGGGATAATAAATAGTAATAAATGTTCTTAAAATTAACTAATAGTTATAAACACTAGCCGCAATTCCTAATAAATTATGTCAATAAATCAAAATTAATTGAAATTTATTGATCCCTTGGGAGCTTTACAATCACCACAATTTTTATCTTGCTCGAAGTGTTAAATATTCAAAACCAAAAGCTAAATATTCATATTGTTCCGTTTAATTGCAATTGTTTGCGATCATTTTGCTTTATACACGAAGCGCGAAAAATGTATTTTTTTCTTTGCAATGAATGAGATACGAAATGAAACAAAAGGGAATTAAATTAATATTTACTTAAATATTCTTTGTTTTGCTCAATTCTGTGATGGCACCCTGACGTTAAATTCATTTAAGTGAAAGAGAACGTATACAACGTTTTTCTTAGTGTGATATATTTTGCAATACGTGTGGAAAAACTGCTGGGGGGAAAAACCAAATGAAGGGAAGAATAAAATCGATTTTAACAAAAATGACATAACGTAAAAATGGAAACATAATTAAATACAGATATGAGAGATAAAACTAAGTAAAAAGAACCACTAACGATTTCTAAAATAATAACAAATTTGAATAAATAATAATAATAATGTTAATGAATTCAAAAATGAGAGAACTTTTTTTGGATAAATTTCTTTAATAATTATGATCTATATCTAATTTATTGTTTCGAAGTTAATTTTCTTTACTAACTCGTGACAATATTATTGAATTTTCTGTCATCAAATACCCAGCGAGTTCTTTTATCAGTTACTTCTATTTGGTTGGGAATGAATATGTTTTTAATCACACTACGTGCATCTTCAGCTAATAAAAGTTTTAAAACAAGTTGTAGCAACATGAAAACCGTGAGATGAATTTCAAATTTTCTTTCCGCTAAAAAAGACTGAACGTTAGTTACACCTCTCCTTGGTAGCCTCATAAATAAACAATAGCATTACTAAAGAAGAAACTGCGGGCATAGTCTCCAGGATCAGTTGTGGTGGAAGCTTCGTGGCGATTGTTTTGGTAGAATGAATGAGATATTGTAAACAAAAAGTTGTAAAATTTGGCAGTCCTTGGGGAATTTATGCATGCTTGAGCAAGAAATTTGAGTAGAATTCGCGAAGGTGTCGCTTGCAGAAAAATGGACAATCGAAAAGAAAAAATGTTTACAGCAAAGGTAAAAACGAACGAATAAGGTGCTAGACATGGTGAATGCTGCAAGTTGCTGTGTCTAACGTAATTCGTTTGAGAGACGTAAACGTGCGTTGTTTGTTACAAACAAAGTCAAAGTTGTCGTTGTGAGTTTTTTTCATTCATAGAGATTATTCCATTCTTAATGCTTTTATTTGCCTTTTCATCTTTCCTTTCATTGATCTTTCCTTCCTTATCTTCTTTCTTCACTTTTGCTAATAAATTTTGACTAGTCAGCAATCCACAACTATTTGATATTTAAGTGATGGATTCCCATAAATGATAATATACTTGTTCTCGGTGATTCATTAGAAGATGCACCTCGTCCCTACATTGATTTTTGGCAAAATTTTTTGGGGTCATCTTCCAAAAGTTTCAAATCACAATTAGCGGACAAGCGGTGTTGTCTATGGCCATTAACTTTGAGGTATTAGACAGGTTTGTCTTAGACAGGTGTAGGTCGAAGCCCCGACGCAAAATTCGCCAAGTCTTACATTCTTACATTTTGATTATACAAAATGTGCATTTATATAAATAATGCAAAAATTGTGAAGCGATAGAGACGAGACGCTTTATCACACTAAATTCTTCCATATTTCAGAGCATCGAATGTGGTCCGGTTGGATTTATATTTTCTAGGTATTTTCCGAGTACACAAGATTTTATGAAGAATATGTTATACGTAAATGCTCAAGAGAAAAATATTGCATATTTTTTCAAAAATGTAATCATTTAAGATAATTAAGAATGATATCCTCTACATGGATTTTTAAGCATACTCGTATAATGTATTAAAACCTGGTGACAAGATCCATTTCAGTGAATCTTATTGAAGTTTAGAAATCTGATTGATTAATTTTTCTCGATGTTTTTGAAAACTACAAATGTTTGGGACAGACACACTTACAGGCGCAGTTGCGGTACACTTTATTAATTTTATTTATAATATCTTCATTGGAACATCGCAAACAAATTAAAATAGAGTCCCATGCATGGATCCATGTATGCACTTATGTAGATGGAAAGCCGAGTCACACAAATATGAACATTTTCACGATGTGGTGCTTCTACTGCTTATGTGCTTTCTCGTTTCTTCCTTCTACTCGCCTTAAAAAGACGCAAACGAATACGGAAGAGCAAAATAAAAGAGAAGTAAAAACAAGAATGTAATAAAAGATAAAATCCTTTTAACGAATGGAACGGCAGTAAAAGGCAGTTAAAAATCTTTTTAATGAAATCCTTTAGCACGAGCTGATGCTGCTGCTCTTGTTCATCCGTTGTTTGTTTTGTTTGGTTAAAATGACATGTAATGCATAACAGAAGTAAACGAATATAATGGCTGAGTCGTACGTCTTATCCCTCCCGTACACGCATACGTGTACTCACATTCTTTCGCAAACAATTGCTGTTCAAACAAACAATTGCTGCAACGAGATACATTTAAATAATAAAGGAAAAAGAAATGTGTGAGGAATTGCTGCAAAGGTTCGGATAAATGGAATGACACAAGTGCTAACAACAACTATGGCAGACATGAAGTAAAGCCATGGTAATTAAAAAAATTGGAATATCTGCAACAACAAGAGTAACCACAATCCAACAGCAAGGACAAACAATTAATTAGTCTGCCGTACGCGCCCCAAGTAGCTCACACTAAAAGAAACACAAACAAATGAAAACCCTGTCTTCGGCTTGGCCGAAACCTATATACTCTACGCCTAGAAAATAAATTTACAATATGGTGCTAATAATCAGTGCACTATGCTTGCCTCTTTTAATATTATATACAAGCGAAAGAGCAAACTTAGTATATCCTTTAGACTTTGGGTGTAAGGTACAGAAATAGGTAAAATAAACATACATTAAAATCGCTTTGCATAGCGCCAAATATTAAGTGAATACCGATTTAATTAAGCCGACGGTGGGGGAAGTTTGTTTTATCATATCCGCTCACAAAGTGTGAATGCTCGACGGAGGGAATGAAAGAAAAGAAGTTTCCAGAGTGGCTTGATAATGAAGTATTGGGTTACCAGCTTTGAAATGCTCAAGTAATTCCTGATACAATAAGAAGCAGAATAAATAGAAAGTAGTAAAGTGACCCACCACCAACAACCACTGTAAATATTTTATTAATTTCTTAGGTTTTAAAAAATATTTCATTTTCTTGGCTTTTGGATTGTATCCATTATATTTATTTTATAAATTCAAAAATGTCAACGGATTTAATTGTGATTGAAATTTTTCTTTTCCATTTTCATTCGACAATTTGCTACGTCATCTACATTAGGGATGAATTCGTCTCTTAAACAAAGCGCTGTGCATTGCAATCATTTACACTTACCAATGATTGGGCGACGAGGATCGTCCCCAACGAAAGGGAGAAGCCAATAGAATCACCATCGACAAAAATAACTATTTGTAGACTTTGTTAACCTTTTTAATACATGCCATCTTAACGATATTATGGTATTGATATTATTGAGAATTGTTTCCCATAACTTTGTTTGAGACTGTGTACATCTTTTTCGATTGCATCTCATAGGAAGTGTTGCTAATTAACTATTTTCTATTTCCTTTTAATCATACACTTTTCAATGTATTTGCTACATTGCCATAACCCCATAATAACTTCGTCTTGAGCTCTAGACCGTCGCCAATTTAAGAGAATTCGTTCGTCTGTTCACCTGTAACCAGGTTTGTGTATTCCAAGCACGCTTACCACGAGTGATAAAAAACTTTTTACTACTCGGATAATGAATCAACACGAAAACATTAAGAACAACTGTGGGAACAGCCGTAGTATCAGTAAAAGTTAGCTACAAGTGAACAATGTAAACACTCCCCGCTGGCTGGGTGGCTGGCTGGCAACACTGGTAGGAACAACTCTTTACAAGCATGAGCACTATACACGCTTTTTACTCACTTTATAGTCTCATTTGCCAATTCCTTCACAGCAGGCACACTTGTTTAATAGTTTACTACTACAACTATTTGCATGTAAGGCACCTAGCGTAAGCAGCTAGCAATAACATCAGCCCTAATTTTAGTATTGCTGTATTGTTTTTAACAGTCGCCTATTATGAAGTTCAGTGTCGTGTTGAAGAGAGGGCGTGACTCTTTGTTTACAAGCCATTTGATCACAAGCCTTTGAGATTTTAATATGATTTTACTTCTCTTGATCATTTCTGTAAGAGATAATAAATGAATTCGGAATCAATTAAAAATGGCTATTTCCCTTTTCTGCCTTTGTAATTCCTTTCAAACGATATTGTTTTAATTATGATGTACATTCATAATTGCCCGATTACGGATGCAGACGAACCCATATCAAATTCTAAAAAAAATCATTTACTGAATCATTGTTTCGAGTAATGAAATTGCTTAATAAATAGATTTTTAAATGACGTAATTTTTGAGCTCAGAACATTAATGTTTTTATATATATAATTATACAAGTATACAAATTTTAACATATAAATAATTCCTTAAGAAGAAGTAAAGGAATGATCACAATTTTAAATACTTATTCATATTTTCCTTCTGCTTATTATGTTTATTTTTTATTAATTGTTTTCAGGCCACTCTATTCCATCGGCGGAAATAAATCCAAGAATGAATGGATAGTGTGAAGTCAACGATGGTTATTAGAAAAGCCGCAAGTTAACTGCGAGACAATTCTGTTCGTGAGCATTAAGTCCTCTTCATGAATGAAGGAATGAATGTTAGGTAGGCTAAAAAATGAATTTAAACTACGTAAACCAAACGAAAAAGAAGGAAGGAAAAGAGAATGTAAGGAATCAACAGAGACATATTCATACATTACATACAAACTCGCGCTACCGTAATAAACACACTTACGTCTTGTACACAAACAAATGCAACAGATCTGACTGCAAAAAACTGATTTGGCGGTTGGTTCTTGTGGTTGGAGAAGGGTGCCTTTATAGGAGCTAAGGAAAGTATAGTGTGCAAACAGAGGTGACTTCAAAGAGCAGTAGCAGCTAGTTGAGTGGAAATTATTTAAAATCGAAATTTGTTCAAAGTAAATAAAGGAAAAATCAGATAATAACCATATTTGGTGACAATATTTGGTGTTATTGTGCTAAATTGTGTGAAGTTATTATCAGTTATGTTTTTAAAGAATTATATCGTTAAATATACGCTTGATTAAATCTCTAAAAGTAGATGGTGAAATATCCACAGGAAAGCCCGGCGGATTTTGGTACACAAGAAATGTAAACTATAATAGGATGTATATATAAAATAGAGTAATCTGATATATCGAAAGGCTCAAATAAAATTTGAAATCAACTTTGCTCGTAAGCTTCAAAGATATAAAATCCTTAGCCCCTTCATGAGAATATTCTTCTATTTACCTGACATACTCATTTCACAAATTTTATATATTGTAGAATATTTTATGACATGATTTTAGTTTTTTACTAAGCAAGAATAAAGAATAAATATTTTTTAACTTATTTTGAGATATTTTTAAATGGGATTAAAATTTTAATATTGTCGAGTAGAAATTTTTATGTTGTTTCAGTAAAACTTGATGAGATGTTCGCACCCATTTAAGTCCATAAACTTTTTTAAAACTGCATATTTTTTGATTATAAAATTTACTGAAAAAATATTGAATTTTTTTTAATATTTTTTTGCCGAAACTATTTAGCATTTTCTGCAAACAAAGTCGTCTGTAGGAATTCATTAATATAGAAAAGTCCAGGATACATTCAGATATAATAAACAATTATCCGGGCATTAATAATTTCATCATCCGTTTCTAAATTAAAAGAAAAAAATTGAGGGAGAGAAAAGAAAAAGTGTTCTTTGTTTCTTTTTAACCATGTTAATGGATGAATTTATTAAATTCCAGTGAAACCAACCCTGAGAGCTAACTCGCTTGATGACGTAATCAATGGTAGATTATTTTATAGGGGTCCAGATATCCCTTAGCATTACCAAAATTTATGCGAGGGTGACGCTTACTATTTTCCACTGAAAAAGAGGGTGACTTCAAACATGAACAAAAAGTTATTTGGACGGTTTTCCTGGCATCTGTATACTATTGTCTTGCCATCATTGTCTTGCGTTACCATCATCCCTGCAAGAACATGCCAGTTGGACCTTTCTTTTGAGTTCATTTTAATTTTCCTTAACTAATCCACAATGGGGTGTAATTTTATCAGCAGGGATCACAAAAGGTTTCTTCTAATCTTATCAAGGATTTTTTCAGGTTAATTTATTTTTACAAATCGAAGAATTTTTTCTCACGTAACGTAAATACCTGAGAAATTGCCATAAAGTAATAGCTGCTATTATTGATGCCACTGCGTAGCACAAGGTGATGTAAAATTCTGCCAGCTGAATAGATTTTATGAAAATGAATGTATTGAGTAATGAGGTCAGAAAAGACGTAAACACTGAATGGGTTTGTGGTTTGATTGCATTTTTCTATTATTTATTTCACTAAAAATGTTTAACAAAATTTAACAAAAGCGACTACGCAGCGATGATATATGAAATAACAATGAATGGCCGTCTCAGAACTCACCAAGCTGTCAGTTTCAAATGAGGCAGTCTATCCAAACCTGTGGTTGTTTTTGAAATAATATTTGCTTTGCTGTAATAGTGAAAGTAATCTTTCGGAGTAAAACTCTTTAATTTAATCTTATTTCATTTGTTTGTATTTAATGAAATTGAATTGTCTTGAAATTTCGAATATTTTATAAAACAGTTGTCTCGGACACTTCAGCCTCTTCAACGATATTTTACCACAGGTGTTCAGCATGTATACATTGATGAGTGATTGAATGTATGTAAATATATATTTTACTTAGGGAATAATGCGGCTAGTAATGAGAACCGACACCACTACCCAACACATTTCGATTCTCTTCCAGAATAAATTGCCTTGGACTTAAGGTTTAAATAGAATTGTATTGAAAAACGACGGTCTACCGCATCGTTAGTGAACTTTTATTGTAAATTTTCAATCCTAAACTAAAGAGTTATTTATCGTATTGTCAGCGGGAGTCCCTAATAAAATAAATTATTTTCATCTCATTTCCACGACTTTTTCTAAGGGAAAATTTCTAATTAAATCATTAAAACGAAATTCATATTCGTGTAAATTTAGCTTAAAGAAGGTAATGCAAAAGATATACAGGCGTATATAATACGTGTGCTTATGCGTTTGACAGCTATCTTACAAGGACGTGTATCCTTTAGCACTGAATTCATTTTAAGCAATTAAAATGCAACAAATTAATATAAAATCTGCACATGTCATTTTCCCTACATGCAATTTAATTTAGGTCTCCGCCACACGCACACATCACATCCATAAAATCACAGATTGCCTAAGGGTAAAATAATACTTTTAATGGCTTTATCGTCCCTTCAGCTAATTATCAAATCAATTAACATCAAGGCCGAAGAGCATTTAAAAAGTTGTTCTCAAACGCAGTGAATGCTTACGCTTCAAAACGTAGTGAATTGAATCCCGTCCCCTTTCCTTTACTTCCTGTTAAAAATATTCTACTCTAATTTGTGTTAGTTAAAATTGTCTACAAATTTACGGAAAGAGTTTTCGGAATATTTTAGTCACTTGTTACGTTCTCTTTTATATTTTCTGTTACTTTATTTCACTACATTCACTTATAATACAATTACTTTAAGCTAACACAGTAATGTGTAAAAGTTCTCATTGAGGAAATATTTATGCGCTACGGAGTAGCTCCGCGACTCAAATCCGCGACTCAAATATGCGCAGTATTGCAAAATGTGGATTACTGTTTTAAGACACATTAACAGTTCTTACCATATAAATACAAATTCAGTGGCAGTCGATCTTCTAACGAAGCGTAAACGCCTCAGGGAGAAATAATAAAGATAAGTCAACGGGGTCGCGGAAGGTCATCGATCGATCGAGTGTGTAGTAGCCCAACGCAACATCGGGTCTGCGTTATCTACTAATCAATTCGTAGCAATTTTTATTACTACTGTATCAGTTTATTACTATTAGACCTAACTAAATGCGAACCAAATTTTAACGAAGTCAGCGAAGTGCTTCCCTTGACACACGTTTACGTTCTGCGTGAGTCTAGTCCAACCAAATCTTATTTACATATACGTATATTGAAATCTCTTTGGTAGGAATACGTCACAATTGAACCATTTGCAATCATTTACATATATTTCTTAAAATTATAATCAAAAGCTACAACTGACATGATTGTAGTCAAAAACTACAACTATACAGTTCAATAAAATAAAACGACTACTATATCTCCAAACATTGTTTACTATCTTTTTCTTTTTAGCCGGGTGCCTTTGATAGGTTTTGTGGACTTCCTTGAGCTTCCATGGAGGATCTCTTTAATAAAATATATTAGTTTATTCAATGAGTTTTCTGACAATGAATATAACATTTTTTGCCATTCCAAACGATGAGTTCTAAAGCCGTCCATTCTTAGTTAGGTTTCTAATTACATAATTTACATAACAAAATTCACTAACCATAGACGTTTATATATTTGTGAGCAATTGTTTTTTTAATTTATGTATTTTTAATTAAGTATTATTCAATTAAATAATGAATACGTAACCTTAATGTTGAATGAATTATAAAGTTTACTTTAAACTATTCTGGCTGAATGTTTTTTTCAGAAGCATTCTGACTGAATTTTAAACTATAACATAAGAAAAATATTGGTTAATTCTTCTCTCATGAATAATTTTCTAAATTTTATGAATTTCGCGAATGATTTGATAAATTTCCTTTTTATATTTCATGCCTAAAAGACTAAGGGTAAGTTACCCCTTGTGATTGCTTTTGTAAAGCTTTGAAGGGGGGGACGACGACAAGTAAGGTATTTTAAGTCTCGGCCATGCCTATGAGGTGTTGTCTTCTATGACATTATAGCATCATTCTTCTATATTGTTTCAACTCATTTATCATAATCTCTTGTGGTTTTGGAATCTGTTATAAATGTCAATTGTCGATCGCAATTTCGTTTCATCGACCATCGGTGACTCCCAAACGTTTTCTCGCATCTAGTTTTACGTGGGACTCGACAAAGGTAACTGCAATTTGAAGAGTTAATGCTTGGGTCCGATGAATTTATCAAAATAAATATTTTGTTAAAAGATTTACTGCCAGGATGAAGAAAAGCCACTGAGAAACAAAACAATATAAAATTCCAAGTAATTGATCACAAAAATTGTATTTGGAGAATAATTGACTTTTTATACTGCCTTTGCAACCCGATGTGTGTGTAAGTGTGCATAAACCCGAAGTGTGATAAACTTTGCTGAACAAAAATGAGGACATTAAATACCTGCTAAATTTAGCAAATAATTGAAAAAAATACAAAAGGAGAAAACAATTTGGAAGGAGCTTGAAAGAAAATTGAAAAACCAAACAGCGGAAAGTGAGAAATCCATTAAGCTGCCTTTGCGGTTTTAAAATATTAAAGAAAAAAGGAGGAAATATATTAATAAACAACATAAAGCACTAAAATGAAAGTCTACTTTGAAGGAAAATAACCGAAGCAAACACAAAAGCAAAGTGAAGAACACTCACTTCCCAGAAGAAAGGGAAATATACAAAAACGATAACAAAAGAAGCGAGTTTATTGGCTCTATCGTTGTTGTTGGCCACAAAAGGAATAAGTGTTATTGTCGTTTTTCTCTCTCTCTCTCTTTCTCTTCTTCCTCATATTTTCTTGTTTTCCTTCCTTCCATTCGGAAGACGGTGTTTTTCCTCAAACACCCAAGTGTGCAGTCTAAAAAATTTTTGTGGAGACAACTTGTTTGAAGACAGAGTTTGGACTCTAAGGTGGTCGAAAGTAGGAGCGCAAAAATACCGAGACAGAAAAATATTTTAGGTTCGTAAATACAGAAAACGTTTCACGTTCCAACACTCAAAATATACTGGAATAATAAAAATAGCACTTTTCTACCAACCAAATATTTACCAAAAAAATAAAAACAATACCAGTTTATCACACATTTATAACTTTTATTATAATAGAAATTTTTCTATTTACTATTTAAATTTTCTATTTAAATTTTTCTATAGACGGATGGGTGGGGGTAAACCGACTTAGGAGAAGATTCTGAGTCAGAATATATATATTTTTCCTTATCTGCCATGCCTCCCTCAACTATTTACAAACGCATGAACAAACTTAGTGTATCCTATCCCTTCGGGTGTAGGATATATAAACGGTTACTGATCACCATGAGTACGTCATGGTACGTCGGGCAAATTAAGAATGAATGGGCAACTTAATAAATGCGTTCGCGTTAGGCGCAACAATAAAAGTAAAACTAAATTACAGAAATAAGACAAAGAGTGTTTAATATTAATTTCGGTTAGGCGATCCCATTTCATTTTCCCGATTCCATTTTACTTGCTGTAGCTAACAGGCTCCAAACAATAAATTTAGTCACTTATACGCATTCAGGTGCAGGGTATAAAAACACGGTGCACGGTAAAGTATTTTACTGAAAACCTTTTCTAAATTTATTCTAATATTTTCACATTAAAAGCAGTAAACTGGCAATGATATCAGCAAATATTGCCGGCACATTAAAAATTATTAAACTTCATGAGTCTGAACCGTCGTCAACTGGATAGTCATTATCATATTAATCTTGTATTTGAACATTCGACTTAATTTCGGATACGTGTTTGATAAATGAAAAAATGCAATAAACAAAACCAGAGGACGTCAGGCCAAATGTGGACATACTCATACTATGATAATTTACACAGGCAAACGATTCTGCTTGTTTTAAAATTCTTTGTCTAGAAAGTAAATCATTTCGAAGAATGACAGACAGAAGAATAACAATCTCTTAAACCACTCATGGATTTTGACGTTCCTTTAATTTTGCACTGAACACTCCAACGAGTTATCATCGGTTTTTATTGAAAATCAGTATTAGCAACATGTTTGGATTTAGTATGCAGAACCAACGCACAAATCTGGCAACTTGAATGCAGAATCCATTCCTCGTCTACGCCGTCATAAGCTATTACTTTGCGCTGAAACAATTTCTGGGCGTAACTGTCGCGGGAAACAGTCCAATATTTTGCCAGAATAACGCTTGTGATAATCAAGTTTGTGATACTAGTTAAAGTTCTCGAACGTGCTGCGGACACTTTATTCCGCATTTACTTCAATCATCTTTGGAGCGTGGCTTTTTTAATGTATGTATTCATCCGTGCAGGAATATCACTTCATTGCATATTTAATGCAGTGAATAAACTGTGCAGGGTATGTCATTGTTTACATTTTAGCCCGACATCGAACAAAATAGCCTCAATAAATGGGAAAATTAAATATATTTAGCTTCTACAGGCGGTTCTACGAGCACCATTTCGATTTCATTACTTGTACTCTTATAAAATACAAAATTAAGCAATTTCGAAGGATAAAAGAAAAGCAGAATATAAAACAAAGTCGAGCTAAAATATCTCATGATAATCAAAACATACACTTTCAACAAATGTTAAACTGATTAGCACAATCCAGAAAAGCTATTTTTGAGATGTTATCTTTTTAACATAATTTCTGTAATTTGGAAATGTGCTCGTAGACCGTTAAGATTTTAAATTGTAGGTTTCGAAATTGAACACAAAGGAATCAGAATTTCTTAACATAAAATTAAACTGAAATTTTATATAATACAATTCAAATTATTTCAATTAATTCGTCGGAAATATACAATCAATTTATACAATTATTTAGTTTATAAGTAAATCATAAATTAAATACTTTTCCTAAGTTAATTTTGTTTATGCGGTCCTAAAGCTTGAGGATTAGAATTTCACTTTGTTCCTTTCAAATTTTCTTCTTAATTTTCATTCAAAACTTCTACCATAACCAAACTTCTCCGTATCACTTTCGCCTAAATATTACTAAAGTTTGTATTAATTGCAAAATAAACCTTTAAAAAAGTAAAGTTGTCGACGGTTGATCAAGCAACCCTTCGTTGTCTACATTATCGTTGACATCAGAAAAGTGACGTTCAAACCATCACAGGGAGTATTTTTTATATAAAAATAAGTGCAGAAGGCGTATGTGAATACGTGCGTTCAAGAATCTGTATGCCTGAATACTTGTATGCAAGCATGCAGTCGTTTATTGGGTGAATTAGTGGCAAAAGAAGATTAAGCATTTGTCGAGGTTAATTTCCTTTTCATTTATTCAATTTATTTATTTATCATACATCCATTTATTTGATCGATATTCATTTCCTCCTTTCGCATTGTCATTTCCTTTCCCGTGAGTCGGATATGGATAGGGATATATGGTCAGGATTGAGGGAGGTGACCGTGACAGCGATAGATATCTGACGCGGTTAAAAGCATAGCCAGAATACAAAATAAAAAGACAGCCATAATTTGGGGGAGGCTATTGAAAGGAAGAGAATTTAGTTGAGTTTTACGTACCCTAAAAGTACATTCCAGCATTCCTAACGACAAAATGTTGCAAATTTCTTCTCTATGCAGAAATACTAATCTTTTGATTTTACAACTAAAGTTTCATCACTATTGTAAAATGGCTCAAATAAATGCACTGCCGCGGCTGTGGGAGGTCAGGAGATTGAGCAAGAGGGTGAAATGTGAGTACAATAGCGTAAGAATGTAGGTTTTGAAAGAAATTAATGCCTTATCCACTCCAATTAAAAATTGTTTAATTTTTCGGTTTTGTTATTTCATTTGGGTCATTAATTACCTATGGGCGGTTACAGTCAAGCCGGCCTAATAGCTAATTTTCTATATTTCTATATTTGGTATGCCGGTGTATGACTTGAAATTTACATCAAAAGGTAATTCCTTTTGATGAGACCGCAATAACTCTTAAATATGAAATAAAATCATGAAGATAGCAAGATAATAAAAGCAAAATCATTATCATTACCATACGTGTTCATAGCTGTTTCAGTTCTTTGTCGAGGAAGCACTACCAACATAAGCCTGGCCAAATCCTCTTTAAAAGATACCGTTAATGAAATTTGTCTTTATAAAAGAAATTAAATTGAAACCAAAAACAAATACAGTTCAGAAAAGGTAGATAAATCCTCACTAATATAGCACTGTGTGGATTTCGGAACAGATGCAGATGATAATTCAACAGCAACAATGTCAGCAATTGCATCCAGAAGGATGTACGTAATATAATTAAAATTTTAATGCATAAGCTGCAATTAAATCTTTATGGTCATCATTACTGTAATGAATAAGTCAGTACATTGTTATAATTTTAATAAAAGGAAGAGCGGTGCAAGCCGCATTTTCTGAAGACCGTACAATCCATTCTACCGAGCAGCTTTTATTAATGGTTAAACTTTTTATTCTGTTCTAATCAATGTTTTTACATAATTAAGGGAAAACCATGACAGATATTTTATTACCTCAAGAATGCATTTGTTGGTAGTAAAGTTTGCCAGATACTACGTTACAAATTATTTCCTATGTTTCATTTACATTAATTCAAGATTTTTAATTTTATAAAAACATAATTTAATTTTATATTATAATTATAATATTTAATATTATAATATTTAATATTTTAAATTAAATATTTAAGGTAATATTTTAATTAATTTTATGTCAAAAAAATAATTATAGTTTCACAAAATTTAGTTGAAAATCTCCAACACCAGTTTGTGAGTTTGAAGGGCATCGCAAACTTAGCAAAGTCTATATTGACCAAAGGATGTTTTATAAGTCTAGATGTAGGAATCCCTTTTGTGTGCTTTAATTGGATACATTTTTGCGGCAAATAATCGAATTGTTTTTATTTACACTGTTAAGAAAACCTATTTTCAACGTGCGCAAAATATCAACTAATACTCCAAATAGTTTGGTACGTTTTGTTACATAATTGTTGTGTTTGGTTTTATGTGATTTGTGTATGGTTAGCGGCTAATAAATAGATTGCTCATTATCTTGATAAACCAAAATATGTTCTGCATCAATTCACTTCACTCAACGTTAGCAAATTCTCCTTCACGGACGGAAGCCCTATGGCGTTCAGTTTTCCAACTGAGAAAAATAATTTAATGTCAATTTGAAAATTTTTTCTAATCCTAATTTAATTAATTTATAAATGCAAACTTAGTAAATATTGCATTCAGTGAAAAAAAATTAATGATAATTGCATCAGAGGATGATCCCTTACCTTCAGTTTTTTAACGAAGGCGTGATTATTTGCGGAGAATACTTTTTATCCAAAAATTCTTATTGTGGGTTTTAAACCATTACCTTAAATTATAGTCATCAAATTATTATAGTCATCAAAATTAAAGTCATCAAATGGAAAATTCTGGTAAGGCGTTTAGTAAAATTAGTTTTGAAATTTCGCCGCGATTTTAATGTGATGATTTGCCGTTCCGATTTTTTTCGGTAATCAATTTTGGGATTTTTATATACATTAATACGAATTAATATAATTAAAGTCTAAAAGAGATAATCAGTTGAATAACACTTTCCAAAGGAAACCAAAATAAACCAATAAAATATTTTTTAAATTCGAATCAGCTAACGCGTAGCCCGCGGATCTAACTAATTTTCATCATAATGAAACAAGCAATTTTTTGTTTACTTACCATCTATTATTTTACCATAGTTCGTGAGGAAGAAGTGATCCTTTTTCCTTCATTTATGGGCGTTTCTTAGAAAGCTCTTCTCCATTTCCCTTTACCGATGAATAAAAGAAATTAGAGATAATCCAATTTTTTCTTTGAAAGCAATGCCCGGAAGGGTGAAATTATGCGCAAGATAATCATGCTTAATGCAAATAAATTAGAAACCATCAAGAGACAAATTAGTAGACTTAATCAGAAAAAGGGAAGAAGCAGGAAAGGGAAGTTCTTACTTTTTTCTTAAAGTTGCAGAAGATATTATTTTTTTAGTCTGGTTTGGTATAGTTTTGGGGCACTAACATGGTCCTAAGTTAATAAAGAACAAAATTGTATTAAACTTGTATAGGTCATGTTGAAGTCTGCTGTTTTCCTTTAGTGACTATATAGCCATGCATAATTTTAATATGTTTCAATATATCGCCATCTATAAATTCGTCTGCAATTTCAGAAAAGAGTAGCATGTGCAATCAAAAATGTGGACATATCTGATAGAGGGAGAAGAGGCAAGTAGTTCTATCAACATACATTAAATACCGTACCTGTTTCATTTATTTATATCCAGGAAGAGGTAAACGGATATGGTTATTTATTTAAAGGGGATGAGCTGCACGCAGTGGCATATTTTTCATCACATTTTACGGTGAAACACAAAGGAAACCTTAATTACCTGAAACAGCCTCAAGCGACATGAATGAGTACGAAAATATTTAGCTTGTTGGAAGTTTTGATTAAGTCATACGGTGATACGGGCGGTACGGTGCGGTAATAAGTCTTACAGTACGAGCACAGGTCAGTAGAGCATTTTGATGTGGGGTAGATAGATCTAATGATAAGATTGAGGGATTTAAGGCTGCTCGCATAATGCGCCAGAATTTGAGCCGTGTAGGTTAATACACAAAGAGAAAACAAACAGAAAGTTCAGTAAGTTCAGTTGCATTTTTCAATACGAAATTAGACATTTTCATTCATTAGGTTCAAGAACACTAAATACGTAGTTAAAGACTGTTAAAGACTTTGGAACAGCCAATAATTGAATAATCATTTACATGCATAAGAAACAGAACTTTAGTAATAATTCGAAGATTTTGCTCAAACTGAGGTTTTTTGGGTTTATTCGATCATTAGTGGGATAAAATTAGTATTTGCAGATTATCTTGAATCCATTAGGGTTTTCACTGCTGATTTCCTAAAAGAAGTCCCGAGAGGAATTCCTAATCAAATATATGCGTTTACAATTTACCAAAATAATTTCGGTAGCTTCTTATAGCGAAACATTTGACGTAATTCTTTTGCAGACATTTTTGAATTATGAGAACCAAAACATTTTTAAACAGAATGTTAAATGGTAATTGTACATCGTGAATTTGTTGAAAGTTTATGTATTTTGATTAGGGTAAGATGAGAAGGAATTTCTCTAGTTCTTTCAAAATAGATAGAAAGAATTCTTCTTGTATCTATCGCAGATCTTTTATTTATAATATCGTAAAGGATTTCACACTTTTAATAAGAATTTACAGCCAGATAACTTTTCCGACGATTTTCTACTCATACCATACGTCGCCGACGTGTGTATTTATATTTGTTTATAAATACATTTAGGTGCATTCAAATTATTTCAACATTTATATATGTTTATGTAAGTATGTATGTATGTATATTATATATGTACAATATGTTTATATGTATACAAATGCAATTTTTCAAATGTTTGAGAATTCGTTTGAAAGAATATATGTCGAATATTAATCGTATTACGTTGTACACAGGGTTGGATTTACACGGTCGTGAAGGGAATTATTGTGACACAAAAGAAAAATGTGTTTAGAATTATCAACTTTGATATTATTATGTTCGATTCTGAATTAGAAATGTGTTTAGAAACATTTTCTGTCAATTTTTAAACACATTAAACGGTTGTTTATGCATGTTGCCAATCAATTATGGATACTATAAATAAAATAGCGAACCCTGAAGTTAAATTAGTGAAGAAAATGTAAGGCAACATAAATATTTCTACAGTGAAAATTGGAATATTCAGTTTGAACACAGCTACAACATCTCAAAATGGTCCTCGTGGTAATGTGAAAAAAATATTTATTTGGCATGGGTAACTCAAGTTTCGAACGTACTTATTACATCATTAATACTTTCAAGAGCAGATAATTACCTTCAGTTTTTTCGGCGCTCGCTGACATTGTTGCCCTAAAGGTAGTTGAAAAATTTAAAATCTGTGTCAGATTTTACTGCATAAAGAGCGGGACGAGAGAGGCGAGGGTAGAAGGCTAATCGGAGATTCTTAGTAGTGCAACGATTTGGGGATTCTGCTTTGCAATTTGCTGCTTAAGGGCATTTTTTCATAGTTTTGGCTTTCCTCTTTCTCCCCATACTCCCGTTTTTAACATTAAACTCTTTGCGAGAAAGAAGAAGATGTAGGTAAATAGCTGCGGAAATTACTGAAATTTTCCCATAAATTCACATCAAAAACTTTATAGTAATGGCCGTGGATGTTTCTAATGGCCATTAAATCAAAATTTATTAATTTAGTACCTCCTCGACTTTCATGCAGTTGTTAGCACTTGTCAACAAAATTAATTAAAGCCTGGCTATAAACATTTTTGATAAAGGAAAACGTTACTTAATAACGGGTTTTGGTATATGTCGGGCGCCCGCTTCTAATAGTTATCTATTATTACTTTAACAACAATTGGCAATTTACATTCATTGAAAGTATGATAAATTTTTGGAAATGGACACACAAACTCAATAAACGGATATGAATTCTGAGTGTGATAATTTTTAAGAGCTTCTCTGCCTTTGCAAATGCTAACCTGTTAACAGTGCATTTATTAATTATTTAATATTCTCAATATTAATTACGCTTTACAGTTGTTATTAACAGTCCTTCAACAGTTTTAGAGCTTTAAACACAGACTGAGCAGCAAGGAAGGACCTCAGTTAAGTCAGTGAGAAAGAGCTCAGCGTTAATTTAATAGGAAGGGTAGCACCATCCAGAAAATGTATGAATGTAACAATGAAGAGCTTCAACAATGAACAATAATCTTTTGACATCGTACAAAACTTAGAATTAGCCCGACAATAAGGAGCAAATTTGGGAAGGAAGTTAGGACAGTAAAATTAAATTAAACTTTTTTTCTCAATCTCCATGAGAACTCCTGCAATTCTAACAAATGAATAAATGAAATTATGTTTTGTTGCTAGAGATGTTTGTTTTGTCGTTAGAGATGCTTATAGAGTCAAGCATTAAACAAAGATTATGGAAGGAAGGAAAGTCTGTAAGGATGAAGCCACAGAAAATCCACAATCTAGTTCTCTTGAGACTTTTATTTATATTAGCGTCGCCATTTTAGTCCTTTCTCCCTGGCTGCGAAATACGCAGGTATGTGCAAGTTGCTAGGAGGATATAAAATACGCTGTGAGGTAAGAAAATACGTTGAAAAATTATATGAAATAACTGAAAGAAACTGAAGAAAATGAAAAAGACTGGAAAACAGAGAAAGTGAGTTCAGCAGGATAACGCTAGTTGTCTCCTTTATCTCATTAACCCCTCAAGAAATGAGTAATAGAAAAGCGAACAATTGAAAAACGGACGTGTAGACAAGTAAAGATTTTAAAATAAGAAATACCTGCTTCAACATATAAAGATGTACATAGTTTAGTACATAGGGAGCGTAAAGTCGAGTTTAATATTAGTACACCATAAGAAGGAATAACAAAAAATATTAAACAAAAGGAATATTTTATATATTTTTAAATTATTCAATGATATTAATTCATTCTTTTTCTTCGTTTTATTTTGCGTTCATACTTTTATTTTATTTAATTCTCACAAAAATAAGAATATAAACGCAGTTGAGAAAAGGGTACCGGTGATAACTACTGCGAATATTTCGTTGTTACGGATTCACTATCTAATCGTTTCTTTAAAAGTTTTCTAAATTTTCTCCGTTCTTTATGCAATAAAATGAAATTGGGAGAACAATTTTACGATTTTACGGAAGCCCGAAAATGTTTGGTTATTGTGGTTCGTGGCATTCTTAAAAGTATTCAATAAATGTTGACGGTTGTTCGGCAATCCCACTGAGATAATATCAGAAAATAGAAAATATTGTTTTTTTCATAAAAATAATGAAATGAAATCAATTTCGCTTGGCATCGTAATAGAAATATTTTTCCATTTAAGTGGTTGTGGTCTTTCGAGTTATTTTATTAACACCGATTAACACAGTCAAAACTGAGTTATGCGTTTTTCTGTTCGGTTCACAAGCCGAATGTACCCCATCAATTTTCGTGTCGAGTTTTTACCAATGTGTTAAACTCGAACACAAATAACGCGTATCAGATTCGAAAGAAATTCAGTTTTCAAATCAGTGTTGCGTGTATTTACTTTGGAAAACGGTGTGGTAGTACGACGATTTTCTTATTTCAACGTGAAGCTAAATTATACGAAACCCTAAGCAATATTGGGGGGACTTACCTCTCTGTTAGATCATTTGCAATCGTTGAAGAAATAGAAATCACTCCACTTCTACTTGTGCAACCGTGACAACAAAAAGAGCACAATAAATCGCACAAAAACAACAGCTGCCTTTAAAGAATTAGTAAAACCAGCTATCCTGTGCAATGTGTGCCTTTCCGTCTAGTTCTAATTAATGTTGTACATAAGTCACGCGAAGAGACGCGATCATAGAAAGGCTTATACAGGGCGCTATTTTCTTATTGAGTTTTGTGTTTCGGTTTTATTATTTCTTGTCATTTCCTTCTTCTTTAAAATGATACAAAATGCTTTAGATCCTTTTTACTCTATTTTCAGTTCTGTCAGATTTACCCACAAATGATTTAATTACTCTGATTTGCTTCAAAAACAGATCGATTAATATCAAACGAAAAAGAAACAGAACAAAATGTATGTGTACAAACAATCATAAAAGGAAAAAATAAGTAATCAGATAAATTAAAAAATTATTGTGCGAGAAAGGCATTGAATAAAACGTGAACGGGGAAAGGAATGACTTAAGGATAAGCCGGTTCGTGAGGGAGGGGGAATTGTTGGAAAACAATAAGAAAGTTACGAATACAAGCTTTATTCGTGATAAAAGCAGCACTTTCGTAATATGGTTCAGATTTCTTTTCCTTTAAGGTTTTAACATGAATATTTTAAAAGTTTGAGAAGAGATTGAATATTTAGAAGGGAAGAATAGAGAGAGATGGTATGGCAAACAGAGAGAGCTAGCAAGGGAGTGAGATCCATGACTATAAATTTACAATATTGAAAATCACGGGAGATTATGTTTTCTAACTTTTATAAAACTGACCGAGTCAATTTTATTGCATTTTTAATATAGAATGAACATCTACTTTGAAGAGCCAAAGTTAGATTTATCTCTGTTAATAGTTAAGCAATAGCTCAACACAGTAAAGTACCCTTAAGTTAAAATGGGTAGGATTTTACTTTTCAGTTCATCATTTACAGCAAAGGAGCAAGTATACTCCCGAAACTGGGCGTTGTTAGCCTAACATTATCTATACTTACAATTACATGAGAACATTATTTTCAAGATGTCTTTCTCATCTTTATTTGCCGCCTAGAATTAAAAGTAGCCTGCGAAATTTTCGAACTTTGCCAAGATCTTCTTCTAATTTTTTGGAATTTTCGTCAGCATTACGTCATGTTTTTTGTGAAACTGGTTCTGACGCGTAAATCAAAAAGGAATTTACATAACCAAAATGGTCATTGGTTTAAACGAAGATGACGTCTTTAAGTAATCTTTTTATGAACACACACTGCGTCATTTTTCGAAATTCCTTTTGGTATTTTTGCATAATTCATATAAAATTACTTCCCTTAATTAATAATCTGCTATCCTAAGTAATGCAACGACAATATATATGTCTTCCATCTCTGTAGGTAGCTTAGTGTTAAAAAGATGTCCACAGAAAACTCACACCCACTTTTTATAGGTGGTGGAAGGAAACAGAATGAAACAAATAAAAATAAATGAAAATTTATGTTGTATGTGCAGGGTATACATGCTTCGACCATGTCGAACTTAACTTTTTTATTTGTTTTGGCTATTCCACTGGAGTTGCTTTACAGAACTAATTAAAATCTTCTTGGTCATAAACACACTTATATGCTTCTGCTTCATTGTAATGCAGCTGAAACACTTCATAAATCTTGCACTTCACGTATCCGGCACTGAATGAATCCTGAGTGATTCAGCGTGCAGGTGCCTCTGTTGCAATAGTGAGTGCTTGTTCGATATTGCTATTGTTTCCCTTTTATTCTCGGTTTTGTTTTGAAACTTTGAGGAGGCCACTCCAGCTACTTCATATATTTTTCAGATCACTTGAAAAATAAGCTTATAATTACTGTAATTGGCTATACCAAGAGCAACCTTGTTGAACCGTGGAAAAAAACAACCGCGGCGGTTGAAAATGAGAAAAATAGAAATGAAATAGATAACGTTATTGTTGCCTATTAGCCAGTTACGAACAAGATAAAAGCCAGTGAAAATACAGATATTAAATCGGGAGCAAGAACAAAAGCAACATCCTAGATTACCAACAAAAATTACAACTTGAGCGATGTTGGGAGGCATTATAACACCTACCACCTCACATATCTTTAACAGGTTAATCGTGAACAAAGATATGGAGAAAAGAATAATTTTTCATTTTAAATTATTTTGTTACGTAATGCAATATTTCTTTAAAACAATAAGGGGAGGGAAAAAGGAAGAGTAAATGAGAAAGACGAAAATTGCTTAGGGTACTGTTGTTTTTAAATTGTTGAATGAATATTAAATATACACATATACTTCGGTCATACAAATTAATTCTTTATTGACGCTTCCTTAATTTAAATGATTACACCTAATTCGAAACGCCAAATTACATAAGTAATTACATAAGTTGACGAAGACGAGGACGAAGAAAAGGGTTAGGGAGGGGTTTACCTCAGGTGGCAATTTTTTGGGGGTGTTACTCGAGCAAACTGAGCGAACAAACAGCCCAAAATCTGTTTGTGTAAAAATTTTGAAATGCTTTTATTATTATTTATAAATTATTTAGATATGTGAGTAACTTCCTGCGGTGGCAACCGAACAGATAAATAAATAAAACTGACAAAAAGAAAACGGACCAATAAATGAATACAATATGGACATATATCTAATGGGAAGTCATTTTAAATACAGCATATAGTACGTATAGGGGCCTCGGAGTAAAAAAATTAAGAACACAAAAACGTAATAGGAGCAATTGGTCCAAAACTGCTCAAGGTTTCTAAAAATATTTTGTGCTTATCTCCTTTAATTCCCGGATGTCACCCACGTAAGGGTAAAAAACGCAGTAAAAAACTTGTAAAAGTATAATCATAAAAATCAAAATGATTTTGTAGAGGTTCTGGGGGAGGAGCCGAATGAATACAAAGCGAACACCCAGCCCTCTGCAAAATTGA